>WYDI02001688.1:0-12946 GCA_009867235.2 Psittacus erithacus
GCAGGTTTGGGCCCCGGTTTTGGGGGGGGGTGGTGAGGGGGGGGGAGGTCGGGGGGTCCCCCGCCCGGGTGTGGGGGGGGAGGTGGGAGAGGGGGGGGAGTTGGGGTGGGTGGGTGGGGGGGGGGGGGGGGGGGTGTGTATGTTTTTTTTTTTTGTTTGCTTTTTTTTTGTTGTTTGTTTTTGTTTGGGTTTTTTTTGGCTCATTGGATATTCTAAAATGAAAATGTTTTGATTTCTGCTGAAGTTAACGCATTTCACTAACTCTCTTCTTAAACCTACTCCCATGCATGAAAAATGCAAATCAAACAATAAATTTATTTTCTAAATTTCCTCTCAGATTTTTTTTTTCCCTAAAACCAGAATTCCATATTTGACAGCTGAATTTGAAAGAGTGGGAACTTATCTATTAGCTATTTATTTTCTTCACATTTTTTTGGGTGATGTTTATAGGAAGGTCAGTAGAAATTAGTAATAGGGAGTTGGATTAGACTGGAATAATCTTTGTTCAGGCATAACATGCAATTAAAAATTATGAAAAATTGAAGGGCTCCAGCTCTGTGGCAGTAAAATGCTGGATACAGAGATTTAAGCATTCAGTATTTTTTGTTTTCCTTCTGAGGAAAATCTAATTCTGAACTATTTACAATGACTAAATTATTTTTCTCAATATTACATACTCTTAAATACTCTCAGACAGTGGAGGCGTTGTGACATCTGACTTATGCTTAGCCTTTTGCAAAGCGTAGAAACTAGTCAGGTGAGCCAATTGAAATAAAAGAATGGACAGAAGATATGGCCAGTTAAGCAAGCGGACAATGTGAGTGTTGCCAACTCATCTGAGGAGTGTACCCATCTGATTGAATGGTCTTGTTCATGTTCACTGAATGAACAAAGGTGCTGATGCATCTAGTTTGTCATCCCCAAAATTGCCAATCCTCTGCAGATTTGGTAAAATGTGTGTGCACAGCATCAGTAGGTTCAGTTTATGACATGATGTCTCCACGCAAACCAGACCTTCATCAGTGGTTTAAGCTGATATACTGCTCTGCTGAGCCAGATCAATCAAGTCATGCATTTCTCTCTGTTGTGTGATAACCTCCATAGAGGGATGAAGTGGAGAGTTAGGGATGGTGATAGGTTAAACCATTGCTGCTAGATTTGTCAAAGTTCATCTGTTAGAACCCCAATTCATGTGTCTAAAAGACTGTTCTTTAAAAATAAAAAGAAAAAAACATGCATCTGTTCAAACCTTGCTGCACATTTCTAAGCACTCGTGTCTGTTCATACACATAACACTGAATGCATTCGAATCATAATATCATGGTCTTTGATGCACAAGTTGGGCATGAAAATATCCATTCATACTAATTGAAAAGTGTTCTAAATTGAGCTTGATATTATAAGTAAGTTTATGTGAGATGGCATTGAGGGAAAAAAAAAAAGAGGAGGACTTGGTGACCTGAAAATGCTTTTTAGGGCAGTTTGAAGAGTTGGCGTCACTCGTATATTCAGTTTTCCTGTCTCATCTATATAGTTGTTACTTGCATACATGTTTGTCTTTGGGTCATATGAATTTTTTTTTATCCCTTCAACTGTCAGCTTGTTAAGAGTTAACACCATACACAGTTTTCACTTCTGTACATTTAAGAAATGTTTTCCAGATGCTTTTTAATATTCTGGAGCCCTCATTTTTTAATCCATTGTCCTAGGCTTTACCGATTGCTGAGGTGTAGCCCAGCTTTCATTTTCACATCTCAAAACTTTCTTCAGCAGCTCCTTTTCATTTCTACTGAAAAAAGTAGTCAGAAACATTAGATGGTTCCCAGATGGCTCATTTTTTCCCCCAAGAGAAATGTTTGGCTCATAGCTGCTGTTGCCTATTGCTCTAGAAAGAGTGCATCAACAAATTCTTATTTGCCACGCTGGTTGAGAGAGAGGGATGTAAACTCAAAGTGTGCTATGTCGGTGGCCAGGGCTTCCTATCACCCTCAGCCTGGATGCAGCTGGATCAGCTACTTGTTTTACATTTCTACAGGAAATAACCCTCCCCAGACTCTTTTAGCACTAAGCAGCAGCTTGGATTTTTCATGAGAAATGTAAGCCAAATTCTCAGTTGAACTGAAAAAGCATCTGGGAACATCTGTGGTGAGAGTAGGCACCACCACACACACCCTCCCTACCCTGCCTTTTTCCCTCTGGCCCCAGTGGAGCCTGAGTAGCCGTTTGCTTTCATCTTCTGCTGAAACACACAAGCCAGAGCTGCTGAGTGCTACCAGGGAGCTCTTCCATGGGAAATAGATTCCCACTTACCCGATCATCCTATGCAGCAGGCAGCGAGTGTGAAGCAAAGACAAGAGGCAGGCAGGGGAAACTAAATTGAAGTCGTGTTTCAAATAGTTGTTTTGGGAAGGTAGTGATTTCAGTAATTTGTTTGCTTTGAAAGTATTTACAGCAGCAAAGTGCTTTGTAGTTTATTTCAAGATAGGAACTGAACTAAATGGCCACACTGTGACTCACTTTAGCCACATCTAGCCAGGATTTTCCAAAGCTTGTTCTGTATTATCTCTGCAGTAAGATTTTACATTGATTTACTTATGTGTTTTCAACAGTGCTGTCTTGACATGACAAAGATGTCTGCTCCCCTGTTTCCTAAACTAAATGCCATTATTTTCCTTCTCATGTCTGCCTATGAGTTTAATATTTAAACTAGTCTAATTCTTCTCACAGTGAAACAAATAGCCTCCAAGAAATGGATAAAAATGACTCTAAATATATTCTTACTAAGTTGTTCTATTTTTCTTCAGGAACTTCTGCCAACAAAAGCTAAATCCCAACATCTACATCGACTTTCCCGTTTCTTAAAGGTAGGGACCATAACTGGCACTTTCTATAAGTAGTAATTTGTAAGAGGTAGCAGATAGTTTGTAGCACAGGTGTCATGGGCTATAAAGACTGAAAACCATTCTTTATTGTATGATACTCCAAGAGGGTCTGCATGAATTAAATTCATTGTAGGTATCAAAGTGCCTTGGCTGAAAAATATCTTTACAGCTGTGTTTAGATAGAGCTAAAATAATACTGTCCATCTGTGTTGTACTTCAGCGTAATTTGAACAGCTAGTAACACTGGAAGTACATTATTAGAAACATATAAGTACTACTTATGCAGAAATACCCAGGAAGATTTTTGTTTGATGAGGTACTGCATTAGCTTTGCTTCATAAACTAAAAAACAATCCCCATCATTCTCTCAGTCTCCTTTTTAGACAAAGGTATATCTGTATGTTTTGGTTGGATGTGGATGCCTGTTCCCTCTGTTTTTTGTTTTCCTTCTACTTCTTAGTAAACTGGGATACGTAGAATCACAGAATAATTAGGGTTGGAAAGACCTTAAGATCATCTAGTTACAACCCCCCTGCCATGGGCAGGGACACCTCGCACAAAACCATGTCGCCCAAGGTTCTGTCTAACCTGGCCTTAAACATTGCCAGGGATGGAGCATTTACTAGTTCTTTGGCTAACCCATTCCAGTGCGTCACAGTAAACAACTTCTTCCTTATATTTAACCTGAATCTCCACTGTTTAAGTTTTAACCCATTACTCCTTGTCCTATTGCTACAGTCTCCAATGAAGAGTCCCTCCCCAGCATCTGCAGGCCCCCTTCATACAGTGGAAGGCTGCTACGAGGTACATGTGAAGATATTGGGCTCAAACGCTCCAAAACCTGCCTGATTTTGAAAAGTGCAGGATTGTTTTTAAACAAATTCCTGTGTAGTACATCTCCTGCATGTTCCTACTCTAGCTCCATGAACTGTGCACTAAAATCCAGCAGGCTTTGCAAGCCACTCTGTTATTCTCAGCTCTCTCCTCTGAGACAGCAAAGCTATTGTGCTCATCAGTCTTCATGAAAATGGTTGAATGAGTAGTTGATTATTTCAAGACTTATGAAAGACAAGTTTAAGTCTGAAAAATGTGTGCATAATAAGTATGTATGCATGCAATGTTTATACGTGATGGCTTTTGTTGTCGTGGGTTGTTGTGGTTTTGGTTTTCCCATTTGTATCTATCACTTTGGCCTTGTGCTTAGTACATTTATCTGCAGAATCAGAAATCAAGTCCTCATATTTTCAGGAAGTACAGTTTTTATGTCTTAGCATGTAAGGTCTAACGAAATTGAAAAATACAAATTAAGGTCCATTAAAGGCAGATTTATATATTTTCTTTGCACAGCCTTACAGATTAAGGAGAGCTTGCTGCTTTTTTTTGCTATCGGGATGGAGGAATTCACTAGTCATCTTAGCTATAAGGGTGGCAAACAAAAAAGATAGACTTTGTAAGCTGAAACAAAATCCTTCAGTGCAAGGGAAAGGAAGTTTGGAGAAGGTTATTTGTTTCTGAAAGCACTGGGGAAAGGTGGTTATACAAAATGAAAGATCTTGACTGTGCTCTTAATATGAAGATTTTCCAGGTTGTGTTGCTGTGGCTGTAACCAATGCACAGCCATAGGTAAATAGGTACGTAGTAAGCATTTTTAACAACAGTTATGGGCTGTTGTATGTATATTTGTAAAAATTTATATATCTATGGAAGGCAAAGAAAAGAGTGCTTCTGTCTTTACTGACTAAGGCATAATAGTAAATTCAACTAGTATTGCAGAGTGTAATGTTATGGGCCAGCACTGGTCAGCATTTCTTATTATACAAGTTTTTTTTTTTAATTAATGATCTTCATTTAAACTAAAAATTGAAAAAGATCCACATGATTAGTGTTATTAAAATTTAAAACCAAGCCTCAAGACTAAGAACTGGAAACATATTGCTGCATAGGCCATCAGTAGGAGGACACTGCTTAAGACATACTTGCTGAAAGCCTACAGATTTTTCTTTAAGAATTGCATAGAATTTCACAAAAGCACGTAATGAAATTTAAATGCAGTTCTATTTGCTGTGATTGGTGATTCACAACCAGTCATATGCTTATTCTTAGCTTAGATGCAGTTGCAGTTCTTACAACTGTTGTAAGTTGCTGCAATATTTTCTATAACCAGATAGAAAAGTATCACTTTATGGCCTCAAAGATGTGTCCTGATCAGGTTGTCCCTTTTGCCTTAGGATTCTTTTTTCTTTCTGCAAAATCTTTTTGCCTTTTTTTTTTTTTTTTTAAATCTCCTTGTTTTGTTACTTCCAGATTATCTTTTTTCAAAGAGTATTCTGTAACAGAATAAAGCGCAATTTTGCTGATTTATTAGGAAATGGCAAGATAAATGTAAATTGGGCTGAAATGCGGAGAGCTTTGAGAAATGATATTGTAAAAAACCAAAACCAACAAGTCATAAGCCTCAGAAATGCTGTTTTTCCCCTTCCAAATAATAATTCATTTTCTCTTCCCCACAAAAATCTTCTCTATAACTGAACAAGGAAAATGCTACATTCATACTGCTTTTTAAATTTTTTTTCTGTAAGCAGAAAAGAACTATTCAATTCTTGTCTTGACACTAGAGAGCAGAGATATTGATCTATGTTTAGCTCCATGGTTTGAATTCATGTTAACTTACGAATTTGATATAGGCTCATAAGACAGCAAGCACTTGAGCTGAGGTCCAGTTGTGGGATCTTGCAGGTATTGGGACAATGCCAGATTATTTTCTGGGCTTCTCAGTTTCTTTTGGTTTGTATTTCAGAATAATTTATGCTCCATTGGTATATCCTGTGTAAGGCTGTAGCAAGTGCAGTATGGAGTTAGGTGATTGTGATAACCTATGCTATTGCTTTTGTGTTTCTTACCCTCAGGTGTTCCCAAAGGAAACTTTAGTTGAATAACTGCAGGGAAAGTTTTTGCAGTACCAGGGTTATTCCCAAGTGTACTCATAGGTTTTTTGTAATCTCTTTATTTTGAAACATAACCTCTGTGTCCCTCAGCTGTTCTTCTGCATTTAGTGAATTCATCCAAGGAACCTGATAAATTTTAATGGGGTTATTGCTTTTAACAAACATCCAACAGCTTCAGTAAGGATGGCATTTTTAGGACTTTACTAATAGAAATAGCACAAATTTAAAGGTACACTTTAGTCTGATTCCTCCCAGCGCAGTATTTGTCATTTGAAAAAGCAAATTGTGTACGAATCTGGAGATCATTAGCAGGAAAGATGCCCTGAACCAACCTAACAAATAAAACAACCACCACCACCACCACCAAACCTCATTTCCACGAGAACTAATTACTAGTGAAATATTGTTGCTGGTAAAGCCTAATTTGAAATTCTAGGTACAGTAGAATTGTCTTGTTGTTTTAGAGAAGAGACAAAGTATGTCTATAAAATTCAACTGCAAATGTTTTCCGGTGCTGCCTCATTGATTCACAATGTCTTGCTGTGCGTCCTTTATGATTAGGGGTTTACGAACCATGCAGGTCACAGCATTATTCTCAGCTTTGGTTAATTCCTCTCTGCTGAGGGCCCTGGGTGTGCTGTATAGCAAAATCCTTGAGTTCTTCAACACCAGGAGATTTCTACAGCAGCTTTGCGTGTTTGTGCTATAATCTTAAGCAGAAATAAAACCAGTATATCTGCTGGGAAACTCAGTTTTACTTTTCAGTGTACTTCCACCATGTCTTGAAACTGCACTGTAAAAAATGCTAGGGGAGGAGATCTGAAGACATTGGCAGCTGTTTACATTTCTGTCGGCTCTTCCACCCAGAAAGGTGTTAGAGGGAGTTAACTTTGGACCATGCTGTGAGCTCACTGCTGTTAAAATCATCAGCAATAAAGAGGCCCAAATCACAAAAACTATCATTAACAGACCATTAAACTTGACAGGAACCATATTTCTCTTGGCTCTTCTGTTTCAGGCTGTCTGCAAAATTCAAGTGAATGACACCCTGAGATGATTTAGACTGCTGTAGAACAAGGCTAATTTAATCTTTAGCCTTTTCCTTTCTAGGTCCTTTCCTTTTCCCACTCCTGTTGCCCCAGCACAGAGACCATTGCTATCATCACTGGATTCTGTTGCCTTGTTCTGCTGCTTTTTTATTTTTTATTTTTTTGGTGACTGCTCTCTGGATTGCTTTATGGAATTAGATTATTTTAAAAATGACAAAGCAAGCAGTCACTGTTCACTCTCCATATTTTTGGGGACAGATTGTACATTCTGCAATGCTTATTATTGAAGCCATAATAACCATTTTTTCCTGTTGCATGTTTTTGAACAGAGCAGATTCCTGCTAAGGACTGATGTAGATCTGGATAACAGCATGCTACCTCTTCTGTTATGTGCAAAAACCCTTGTCACAGGACACACATGCACTGAAGATTCATGCTGCTCTCCATCAGGGGTTTATATAATATTGAAAATTGTAACTATGGATGCTACAGTATTCTAGCCCATTTTCCTAAAGGCTGAAGTTAAATATCTGTAGATCATTTAGCCTGAAATATCAGATCATGTTGGTGCAGTGTTAGTACGGTGGCACTAGCACAGATCCTTTCAGTTATGTTTTCCAAAGAGAAGAGGATAGCTCTTCTTGCTTGATAACTTCTGTTTTCCCACTTGCATTGCATCCTCTGGTGCAGGTCAGCTCATTTTATGCCTACATATATCAAGCTCTAATAGACTTATTGAAATTATCAAGGGTATACTTTGAATTTGAAAGCCCAAGTGAACTAAATGCTTTGATGATAAGTGTTCAGGAAAATTAGCTCCTCTACTGAGGGGAATATGTGATTTTCGTTGAAAATGTGGAAGATTATAGGAACAGGCCTAGGGTGGTGGTGGAATCACTGTCCCTGGAAGTATTCACAAACTGTGTAGCTGAGGCCCTTAGTGATATGGTTTAGTGGTGGTCTCGGCAGTACTGGGGAATGGTTGGACTTGATGATCAAAAATAAGTTCTCCTTGGTTTATCACTATTACTTATCACATCAACAGTTATAGTTCACACACCGTTGGTGTCCTCAAGACCTTGACATGCAGTATCTCTGTGGGAGGATGGAACTTGGCAGGATCCATGTGAACAAGGCACATTGGGGTATTTTGCTTCCTTCAATAGCAGAACAATTTAGCCCCTGTGGAGACTGGGACAGAGGGGAAAAGGTACGATGCTGCCTTTCCTGGATGTCCTCAAGCACAGCCAAATCATTCACCATGGGCACACAGCTGCTGCCTTGGCAGTCAGCAGGGTTTTGCTGTTACCAAAGTTGAGCTCTGATCTCCTTGCTGCCCACTTGGTGGGAAGCATGGGATGATCCCCTTCTTTCTCCTTGCTCTTAATCCTATCAATCAAAACTAAATGCCAGCCTCCGTTCTGTAAGTTGTTGCAATTGTGTTTTACAAGTATGAATTTTGCTGCAGTAAAAATATGTTGTTGTTTTATGCTTTTCTTTGTTTTCTTCTGCTGTACTGGTGTGTGGGGCACTAGTCAAACTACCAATTGGAGAATTTTATCCAAGCATATCTTCAAGCCAGAACAGGGGGGCTGTTGGCAACTCCAGTGGAGGCTGCATCTGGCTTAGGCTCCTCTCCTGCCATGAAACAATTTAAGTGGTTTCCTGTGAGTCATTAGCCGGGTGAATCAATATGTACTTCTGCAAGTGTTAGAATAATGAAGATTGGTCTCTGATGGATTTGTATCTGATGATTACATTCTCTGATGTCTACTGAAGTACTAACTCCAATTGAAACTTCTTGTGCAATAGAGGACCTGAAAATTGCTTTCTGTGCAGGTTTTCTGCTAAGGATGACTGCATGTTATAGCTTGTCCTTTAGTGGAGGCACTGATCAGGGTCTCTTTTCCTTCCAGTTTCCTCTTTCTGTGAACCCTAAGGATATAATGGGCTTGGAGATTTTTATCCTTCTGTTTAATGTGTTTGAAATTGGCTAGCAGGTTCAAAGATAACTGGGGAATGGAATGCCAAATTATCACATGCGGACATAGTGTAATTGCATGGGGCTTGCTTTTCCAAGAAGCTGGGTTAAAAAGAGGTGGGAGAGGTTTCCTGCAGAAAGATTGCCTACAGTGTGGGGACTAGAGGTCTGGAGAGTAAGGCTGTGATCTGTTCTGTTTGTAAATAGAAGCTAAGCTCAAATAACCAAATATGCTTTAACTCTGCATAGCCCAAGATTTTATTTGCAAAGCAGATTTGGAAAGGCAGGGGCTTATTCCTAAAGCTTCACTGACTAGGTTGGGACACTCTGAACATAATATTTAGTGTAGTCATAACTGGCAGTTGCAACTCAGGAAGGAGCTCTTGGACTTGTCATGGCTGTCTTGATAGTTCTTTGAAATCTGTTAGTTCAGTTTGAACCAGAAGCAAAAAAAAAAAAAAAGAAAAAAAGTTTGTGGGTTGTTTTTTTGTTTGTTTGTTGGTTTTTGGGGGGGAGGTGGGTAAGTTTTGGCAGACATCAGGAAGGATTTTAAAGACAAAATGCAGTGTGTTATTTTGCTGTTGTCTTCGTGCACTTGCATCTCATTTACCATGTGCAGTTTTGGCCTCCTGACCTGAAGAAGGATGTAGTACTATTGCAGGAGACATAGAGGGAAGGGCAACTAAGATCATAAAGTGGAGGAAGCAGAGTGAGGAGGGACTTGAAATATCTGGGTTTCTTCAGTCTGGAGAAAAGGTTGAGACGTGAGGTGACTGAAGATTGCAAAATCATGAAGGCAAACATGTAAGGGTTATTGGAACTGTCGTTCATCAATTCCAAAATGCAGAAGTTGAGGAGCACTAGATGCAAATGGTAGTAGATAAATTTCAAGCACTCAAAATTACTTTACACTGTGGGTTTTGAACTTCTGGCATTTACTAGTACAGGAAACTGGAGGTGGATAGTACCAGCAGGTTCAAGAGGATTGCATGAATTTATGAACAACAGCTACATAGATGGATAGTATAAGTGCAGGGGAGTTTTGTCCATCATTCCTAATTTGGGAAGTCTGTATGCTGGAGGAGAGTATAGACTGGAGAAAGTAGGCCCATGATATTCCTGAAAAGCATCTCTTACTGCTTCGTTGCAGAAACAGCACTGGGCTCAATGAACCTTTGGCCTGAACTGCTTGGACATTCTGTAAATTGTTGTAGTGTCTTCAACCCAAATGTAGGGCAAAAACTAGCATGTAGGTTGTGGTGGTATATAAGACAGCAGTTAGATTCCCTAGTTTTATCAGGTCTGTGTCAGAGGCAATAATCACTTGCTTCCAAACATAAGTAATGCATGATTATAAAGCCAAGAGGCAACAGTTGAAACCATGTTAGGATTATTGCTTGAAGAGTAGATTATAGATTTTTCTCAGCCTGCCTTTGCATGTTCTGAGTTGCATGTTTGACCATGGCTAACAATGGAACTAAATGCAGAAGTTAAATGTTGGTGACAATTTTCTCTAAGCAAAATCAGCACAATGCCTTTTGTGTGTGGGATTGTAACACCCTAACCTGAAATAAAAAATGCCTGATAGTATGACGGTAGCAAAGTATTTCTGAAGCAGTTCTTGAATTAGATGATATTGCAGGAAGTAACAAATTCAGAGTTCATTTCTAAGTGTTTAAAGAAAAAATAAAGTATTCTGACATGATACTTCTCAAAGGCAATGTTATTTTCTCTATGATAGCAACAATAACAGAAAAAACTTACTTTGTACATGTTACAGATGCACAAAGGTTGCTTTGACTGTCTTACATTATGCTAAATCTTCTCCTTTTTTTCTATATCAAAATAGTTTTTCATCAGCTTCAATGGTCACAGTAAGCTGCATTTAAAATAAATTGAAAGCCTGAAATACTTTGGAAAGTCCAGTGGGTCTGTAAGTATTTATTGGTTAGTATTTGCAAAGTGCTTTTGTCGCAAGAAAGCCCTTCATCTTGTTCAAGTTATCAGATCACTTACATGTGTGGAGCTTTTATTGTCCTAATCAGTGAAACATTTCATGGGGCAAATTAAGTCTTGGAGAAACATGTTGTTTCACAAGCAGCTGTTCTTTTTGCAAATGTTAGTTTTCCAACTGTTCTTTGCTATCTATCAGTCCATTTTAGGGCTAAAGTAAGCTGGCTTTGCACTCAATGGATCTTAATTCCATGAATCATTCATTGTAATGGGATGCTACTAATGTAAATAAGGATACAGATCAGAAAGGAAGCATATGGTTGTTGCTCTATTTTCCTTTTTTATGTGTGTCTCCTGGAAGAAGTAAGGTAAAGAATATGAACAGAGAGAGAGTGGGATATGGAAATTATAGAAAAACCTGTATAAAGGATACTTAGGAAAATAATTGGAGGGGATAATGGGGAGAGAAAAAACTGAATGATGAGACGGGATTTCTTAATATTTCTGGTGAAGAACCTGCAAATCTAGTGGCACCATGAAAAGTGGTTAATCTTGCCTCTGATGTAACATAAAACAACATAGGACATAAAGAGATCACTAATGGGCATAGGACCAAGAAGGACTGGGCTCTGACTGAGAGGACTTCAGCTACAGCAGGGACAGTGCCAAGCAGTAGTTCCTGCTGCTAGCCCAGCCTGAAAGTGCAAAAAGGAGATTGCTCCTTACTTTCCTTGAGATTCCAAGGCCATAATGGATCCTGGCATGTCTGTTAGTTTTTTGATTTCCTTTTGATCCAGATGCTTTTCACTGGATATAGCATGTAGATCTGGTCCAGAGTGAGCAGGGATGATCAGTATGGCCAGTGATGGCAGAGGCTGACCAGCCAGGCTGTACCTGGGCTAGCATGCCAGTGGTGATGAGAGGTGGAAGTTGAGGCACTTCTCCAGGGCACAAGTAAGGACAAAAGGTTTAGTTAAATACTGCATTATTTCTACCAAGAGAAACATGTTTACTATCAAAGCCAAACCTTTTGCTCTTGCTGTTTGCATCAGCAGTAGGAATAAATCTCTATTGGGAGTCTTGTGTGAGTACTATACGGGCTGTTCATCTGTCCTGCTGCTGCTGCTGACAGAGCAGTGTGGCTGGACATGCACAGAGGAGGGCTCGAATGATCCGTCTTGAATGTGATGTAAAATTTTGAGAAGTCTGTCCTTGCACTGAGGGGTGGGGGAAGCTGCAGCCACGCTCAGGGGTGTTGATGGTGCCAGTCTGAAGATGTGTGAAGTGCTCCAGGCTGGTTTGACATGGCATACGTGGGGTTCTTGGACTGTCTCTGAGGGCCTTCCTTTGGATGGGCTATTCTCAAAGTGCTCTGCTTTTGCCATGCTGGGAAGCTGTACTATACAGAGGACAGAGTAAGACTGGATGAGGAGGGATGGCAGTAAGGGAGAGGAAATCATGTTCTCTCCCTACTTCTGACTCTTTCTACAGTTAGTCGTCTCACTGAATCTGCTCCTGGCATACAGCAAGCAGATCTTTATTTTGGATCCCCGAGGATGTAAAAAGTAGAGGGGAAAAGCAACCACAGAAACAGCAGGCAGCAAAGTAAATGACGGCCCATACTAGGACATTGTTGTGGCAGTTTATGGAGAATAGTAGGAAAATACATACACTGAGTTGCCACAAAAAGATGTGAAGTAGACAAGGACTGAACAAAGATAAGGAGGCTTAGAAACACAAAGAGCAATTTTGCTTGAATGGTGTGACTATATACCAATTTAGACTGCTCAGCTGGTAACTAATAAGCAGAGAAACAGATTTTGGAATTCTAAAAGCTCTGCCTAACAGTGAGAAGAAACTGAGACACAGACAGAGGGATAGAGGTAGGGTTAATAGGGTCTGGATTAAGAACAGTAAAGAAGGCTTTCAAATTGAATATGGAAAAAGAATGGGAAGAAGGTGAGACATTAACAAGAGTAAGAAGACAAGGATAATAATTCAGTAGCTTGATGGTAAAAAGCTACTGGGGATTGAACAGTTGAACTGGATTAGAATTAGCAATGTTGTTGTGGTTTAAGCTTAGTCGTAAATTAGACAAAGCATGTAGCCTGCTTGTTTTCCCCCCACAACCTGTCC
>WYDI02001693.1:6533-20364 GCA_009867235.2 Psittacus erithacus
CTGATGTCTGATGTCTAATGTCTGTGCTACTGTTGACGCTAATTGAGTTACACCAGCAGTTACTGGGGAGAACTGCTAGCCTAAAAACTGCTACCCGTAGATGTCATCTGTGTCACTGCTATACTTAACTTCCTCTCGTAGCCTCAGGAACAAGTTGTAGATTCAAACAGCTATTGCAGGTAGCAAGCTGGTGGATGGTAGTAAAGCTACCAGTCCAATTCATCAGTAATTTGGGGAAAGGTCCAAAAGTACAACTTGTCTTTGTCTTCTTTTGTTTCATATTCTCTAAACTGAGTTTGGATAATGCTTCTAGAAACAGCAGTACGCATCCTTTTTTTTTCTTGCTATACTAAGTGGCTTTCACAGTGAAGCTCAGGGATGTTGTTCAAGGAGGGCATTAACTTACGCAGTAAATTATTTGTCATCTTAAGCAAAACCTAACTGGGAATAGCCATTATAAAGCTATGCCTGTAATCCATGCCTTTTTCTGGTATTTCCAGTACTGTTTTTCTTTAATCCTGGCATTATACTCCCTTTCTTCTCCCTGCAACAACTACTGCTCCATGGGAGATGTTCCAATTCCTTGAGCTGTTTCTGCTTGAGGAGTAATATTTATGGTAGATGTATAATTAGCACACCTGCTCACCTAGAAAATCTGGAATCTCTGGGGTGTTGAAACCATCAGTGTGTTGGCACTGTTACTTAACACATTGCTGGGACTCTGCATATACTAATGTCTTTCCTAGTATCTCGCTGCAGACCACTTTGGTATCTTAAGTATAGCAAAGGCATTGCCGCACAGTACAGGGCGTGCTTTTGGCTTGCTTTATTATAGCATTTAGAGATTGACATCGAAGAGGTTCCTGCATTAAAGCAATGTTAAGTATTTATGGTGAAATAATCAATTACTGAAGTAAGGGTTTGGCTGTTGAGGCCTAGAAGGCTTGAGTAGTATTGAGTGAAGTACTATCTTTAGTTGCCATAAGAGCATAATGGATCGTCTTTCATGCAGTACCTGAACACAGGAGTATTCTTGTCTGTAAGATCAACCCAGTTAAAATGTGGGATGCAGTTCTGCATCACCTTCATGGTATACGGCACTGCTTTGTAATCCAATTAATGAAGTGAAACTTCACAACAAATACACAAATAAAAAGTACTGCTATCTCACTTAACTGTAAATTAAGCTGACTTTACAATTGGTATAAGCAAGCAGTGGTTGTTGCTTTTGTTTCTCTTGTGTCTCTGTTATCTTGGGAATCGCACTTTTTTTCTTTCTCACCTTTGAACTGTAGGAAGTATATCTATCGAGTAAGTTGCTTTACCTCCTGGCAGCAGTCCACACAATTGAGTTGGGGAAGATTTCGAAATGAGATTGAAGTCACCTTCAGTAATATTTGGAACACGAATTTGGTGGTTGCAGTTCTTTAATACCTTCCCTTTTCAGGAGTATCGGGAATTACACTATCAATGTCAAATATTTCCATTTATCACTCCCTTTGTTCTTTAGCAACACTGAGAAATAGGCCATGGTAATGGTGGTCAGGGTTTTTTTTGTATTTAAAATAAAAGTGAATGAGAGGAACTCAAACTCTGCAAGGACTTCCTATGCTGTTAAGCTGTAATGGAAGCAAGATACTGCTGTTAAGAGTTCTTGATGTTTTGGATGCTTACAGACAGCCGTGACAACCTAGTCAAGGAGCAGGTAGGCTCCAGTGTCAAATATGAAGGTTATACAAAAGCAGAATATGACCTGGTGTATGAAAACCAGTTTCAAAAGTAACTACCGACATTATGGGCTTCTGGAAAATACTAATTTTGTTATTATTATTTTTTATGTAATTCTAGCACTTGGACTTTCATCTTTTCCTTATTTCATTAGAAGAATAGAATTAGTCTGTGGTTCCTAGTCATTATGAGTAATCCTTCTTTCAGCACTTAATATCTCCTTCTCAGATCAGTAAAATAAGCATTTGTGTTATCTTTCTAAGCTTGTGAGCAGCATACAGACTTGGTACTGAGGGTGGTCTGTGGGGAAAATACCATTCTTGTATGCAGCGCTCATCAGCGTCTTTTCTGAAAGAGAAGTGGGCGCAATCATCTCAGTTATCATAGTCTTAATGATTGAAAAGGTCATCTAAATAAGAATGAGACTACTAGCCTAGTTCTGGTAACTGGTAGGTTTGTATATCCACATTTGGGCTGAAACCTCTTCCTCAATCATACTAGTTTAAGAGGACTTTCAACTATTTACACAAATGAAGCAAGGACCAAGTGAATCACCTTTTTGTTGAAAACTTTGAAGAGCACTGATTCTCTCACTTCTTCTGAAGCAAGGGTTTAACATTTTGCAGGGCATTAGGCTTTTTGGTTTGTGTTGTGCACTTGTATTTTAGGCAGTTTTTAATGGTGATCCCTCTGTTGGGATCACCATAAAGTTATTTAAGTTCTCTCAACTTCACAGATAGCAGTTAGAGCTGCCAGTTTGGTCCATTGAACTGAAACCAGGAGTCACTTGATACTTCTGTCACCAAATCTGGTCTTGGAGCCAACTGTGGGAAGGAGGGTTTTGATTGCGAAGCTTTGTTTCATGTGTGTTGATGGTAAAATGTAGTTTAAGCAAAGTTAGAAATATACAAGCATTGTGTAAGAGGAGATAAAGGTGGTGGTAAACTGTTAAAAGGGCAACCAATGATAATGGCAGGAGACAAAATACGGGCAAGGATTTGAGAGAGAGGGGGAAAAGCAGGGGGCTGGTCTACTGAAGCAGGGCATATGGCACATTGGGAAACCAGGTATAATTTGCGGTGGCAGCCTTAATTCTCTCTTTTCTCTTAACTAATGGTGAGGATAACAGACTTCACGTTTATCAGGGAGAAATTATTTCTCTGGAGTGTAGTAAATATAAAGTCTGTTTACATCACTAATATTCTGTACCTGTAATCTTTTTCCCAGTTGTTTGAAACAGGCTTTAACTAATATGCAAGTAAGCCTCAGTGCTGAGACTGTAGTACAGTCGTGGCCATTTGCGCTTTCTAATATGAAGAGCAGCTTTTAAAACTACTGATCATGGATAGAAATGCTCTGTATGGTCAGTGTAGGTGTCTTGTCTATGTTGTCTTCTCAATACAGAGTATTAAAAAACTGAAGCTACTACTTTGGACGCTTCAACTTATTTGCTTAATGTAGATGAGGAAGAATGCTTAAGCATCTGTATTAAAGGCATAACAGGTCTAATATGAAACTTTGCAGTGCCTTATCCCCATTTTCAGCTGGATTTTTCTGTATCAACTGACCTAGAAAAAGCTGACTCTTCAGCTAAAGCAGGGGAAGTTAAGTAGCTGCAGCTTGCTTTAGGTGGAAAAAATGCCTACTACTGTCTCCTGCCAGCAAGCAGTAGGTTTCTGACTGCATCTTAAATAGTATAACCTGATTTGAGATTCTTTAAGGAATTGGGGGCTTATAAATGTCCTTAAGCTTGTTCTATCTCTGTAAGCTTGTTCGCCATCCACTGTAAAATCCGTTCCCATTATTGCTATAAAACCCCCTTAGAGAGCCAGGGGTGCATATGTGCACTTCATCCAAAACAAACAGGGAAAGCAAAGTAGGAGCTTTAAGGCTTCAGTGTACAACAAACTCCATGTTTGTATTTCTTACTCTGATGGCTTTAGTTTCAAAGATCCCTGCCCATAGTGGGGGGGAGTGGAACTAGATGATCTTAAAGGTCCCTTCCAACCCAAAGCATTCTGCAATAAAGCATTTTATAAGCATTCATGAAAGATTACGAAGACTGATTTAGAAAAGGGATGCAGTGTTTCCCATGTAGGACACATAGACTAATTTCTCTTTGAAGAAGTTAAATTACCTGATGAACAGTTAACTACTGATTGCTTTACAGTCTGTTGTGATGTTTGTTTTTTCACTTCAGTTAGGCATTTGGACTTCTCTGGCTTCCCTCTCCTTGTGTAGAGAGGTTGTAGAATCTCTGTCCTTAGGGAGTGCCAAAACATTCCCATAGAAATAGGGTTTAACTTTAAAGTTGGGTAAACTTTGAAGTTGGCCCTGCTTTTAGTGGGTGGAAGGTGGGGTGTTAGACATGTTAAAGGAGGTCTTCTAGATCTCTTACAAAGGAGTTTTATGATCTAAATTAGGATTCTAATTCAGCTTTCTGATGGATTAAAAAGAAAAGAGATGTGAAAAAATGCAAGAGCTATTTAGGGAGAAGGAGCCTAAAAATGTCTATCCTGTAGAATATATTTCCAGAACAAGATGCTTAAAACTCTGATCCCATGTCTTGTCAAGTCTTAAACTAAGAGAACTCATTATGAAAGTTAAGAACACTAGTTCAAGAGTGGGTTTATTGTTTGTTTAGCATTTCCAAGTAATGCAGCTACAAGTAATTCCTGAATAACTCTTGTGTTGTTGCGCTGTGTAACATGTCTTGCTTGCAGGTATCTCAACAGGTGTATTTTTAAGGAATATTGTTGAAAACTATGTTTAATTTTATGACTAGCACTGTGCTGCATTGAGTTTTCCTGAAGAGAAAGGTAGCTATGAAGTTCGAACCAGATGTCAGTGTGTCTCCAGTAGGGAAGATACAGGTTACTCCGTGCTTGTTACACTGACCTGGCTAACAGATCTGCTAACATTGACACACTTGCTTCAATAAACCAGTCTGCCACTTTAGCTTTTCCATTTTTCCTGTGTTGTTTCCAGTGGATTCTTACAATACTTCAAACACACTAATGTGAAACAGGTGATTTTATCACTTTGGACATGATTTTTGTCTTTATTAGACTTGTATCAGGGATGTGGTACATTAGTTTCTGATACATTAGAAAGTGCTTGGCTAAACTTCTGATTTTGAAGTTTGCTTTTGGCTTATCAGTCTTCTAAGTGGCATAGTTCAAGCTTATGTGAGTTGAAATGGACCACTATGTACATAAACTCCCTTTCATGTCTCTAATTTACAGTAATAAACAAGAATTAAGATTATTAAACAGATGGTAGGTTTTGCAATACCCGATTAGCTTGACTTGCTTTTTTGCACTGTCAGTATCAGTGGATGTTGGGAATTAATCCAGTGAGAATTTGGGGGTTTTCTTTTGCAGCTGAAATAAGGTTTAAAATTTCTTACTCTGACTTCAGGTGGTGAAGAATAAATAAAGCCAAAGTAAGTATTGCTAAACAAATTTCTTTTCCTATCCATTCTCTTAAAGGCATGTAACACCAGAGAAGTTCTATGTGGAAGCCTGTGATGATGGAGCAGATGATGTGCTTGCTATTGATAGAGTCTCCACAGAAGTCACTCTTACAGGTATTCCCCTTGCCAGCATTTCACAATATAGGCTTCTTCATCCTTTTTGTTTGTTTTGTTCTAGGCACTCCCAGAAGATCTTCAGCACCTTAAATTGATACCAGGAGATTTGTTTTTATCTTTAGTTACTGTTTTAAAATAGTACTTTGTTTTCCATCCTGCAAATAACTTTGTTTGAAATGGCTTTTTGCTGTGGGTAACCAGGGTGGTAGTGCTTGTCTCTTTCTGTTTGTAAGACTACCCATCATGACAGTAAAATCTGAGTCATTCGAGCTAGTTGGGATTGGTGCTACAAGTCCCAAACATAGGAAGTGCTGAACGCTGGGCTTCTACAGCTTTTGCTGGATTGTCCCAGTCCTGAAACCTGAATTCTCATAAAGCCTCTACAAACAACAACAGTAAAAAAAAACCTCACTGTGAATTTAATTCTGTGTTGGAAATCTGGATTCAAATGTCAGAGCAAGTAGTGTTAAGCATGCTGATGCTGAGGTCTTCAAAATGGTATTTTATTAAGAATGTGAAATTAACACACAAATTCAGCCAAAGAACTTGAATTAAATGACAACATGAAATTAAGGCAGTGAGTGACTTCCTCTTCAGTGCTTCAGAAGTTTGTACCTTAGCATTACTATCTAAACAGACAGAAATGCTGCAGTAATACTAATATAAAAGCAGTCAGTCTCTTATTATGTATCTTGTGTACTTCATGTAAGAGCAGTGTGCCCATCCCACTGGTAAATTTTGTTGTAGTATAGTATTTCAGTTTCTCCTTCAAAACTCTTTAGGATCGTCATCCCTAGTCTTTTGTGGGTTCACATCTGTTCTCATGACTGGTGTTTTATCAGATGAGTCTGCAAGGTGTTTAAAACCAAAGATACAAGTGCTATCTTTCTGTGTTCTCCAAGCTCTGGGAAAATACCTCATTCTGATTTGAGTGTTTTGTGTTTCTTAAACTCCTCTAATATCCCTTCTGTTATTCTAGAAGTGTGGGTAGAGGGAAGTTTAACAGGCTAAGAATTCTAATTGATATTTGAGTACCTTTTGGATCTCTTAATATGTTGTTTGAAGTATTGTAATCTATACTGTTCTTAGTAGTTTTGCAGAGACAAACCAAAAAGTAAACTTAGTCTCTGAAATGGAAATAGACTGAGGCTCAGAAGAAGCAGTCAGAAGAGGAAAGTACAAGTATTTATGGTTTGTCCTTGATGGTTTCAAAACAAAAAGCTTCTGGAAGCTGTCAGGACAATACATTATTGAGGAGTCTACTTGCTGTATTGTCATGTGAACAAGCTTGAATTTATTCAGTTGAATGACTATTTTGATTAAACATAGAAATTGGGTTAGAATGCTTCCATATCCTTTCCTCCCATCCCCAATCAGGCTTTTGAAATCTGATATATTACCGCTTATACTTAAGACTAGCAAAACTTGAGATTTGACCACAAAGCTTTGGCAAACCTACTTTTAATAGTTTTCCAGTATAGGCATAAAAGAAGTAGTCTGAAATTCTGGTGATGTTCTTTTCTTTTGCTTTTCAGTCAAGAAAGATGTTCCCCCCTCAGCTGTTACAAGGCCTATATACGGTATTTTGGGAACAATCCGTTTGGTAGCAGGTAAGAAAAAGAGAACCATGCTCTTTAAAAATACTTAGGCAATATATATTGCTGAAGAAGCTTTAAAGACAAAAATAGTATCTTGGACACTTACTTGAGGTTACACTTTCATCAATATGATGGCCTTTCCTTGTGGCTGCTGGAGAATGGAGGTATCCAAATACAGTTGATCATGAATGTTCGTGTATCTCTTAAACCAGTAGCTGTTCTAAAGGAAAGGTTAACTGATAGCTGGTTGAGTTTTAAGGCACAGATTTCAAATGTATGCAAAGAACATAATTTACTTTTCATAACTGTTTTAATTGCAGGATTTGATACAGCAGTCAAATACTGAGTTGTGAAGTTTGACTTTAGGTCAATAATCCTGGTACAGAGCTGAGTGACAGGGTGATAGACTAGTAGGTGCAGCAGTTCAAGTAATGGTTGTGTTTCAACTATCCTACATATATAAAGAAAACTCAATAGGAAAAGGACAGGCTGGAACAATTCTAAATTTTAAGCAGTTGTTGGATAAGGTAAGAGTAAGCTGTCTGCTTGCTCTAAGTATCTCAGTGGTGTTCAGCTCTAAACAGTCACTGTCACAAATAAACCTGATGTGTAAAGTCTGAGCTTCCAGACTTTACATCTGGAAACTTTTATTCAGTATGCATACTCCTTATTACATCATTTTTCAGAGTACTTTAATCTCAAACTCTAATAAAGTCTATACAAAAGGTCTTTTGAATAGCAACTTTTGAACAGCAGTTTATGAATTTCTAGTCAAAAGACCTTTTGTATAGACTTTATTAGAGTTTGAGATTAACGCACTCTGAAAAATGATGTAATAAGGAGTATGCATAGGTAATAAAAGTCTCCATACATAGAAGAGATTTAAGTTCACTCATTGCAGTGTTCTCAAACAAAGTAAAGTATCACTGTGCTAAGTGCAGTAAACTTCTGACAGGGTCTTAAACTACTGAACTTTATATGCTCGTATTCTAAAGAATTGTGGATTTTGTAGAGTAAGAGCTATACAAGGAACACCTTAGTGTCTTAGGTACTTGACAAGATCTGTTTTAAAATTGAATTACCCCAAAGGGGAATCTTCACAAATTACAGGCTTGGTAATGACTGAATATTATATAAAATATAGAAGTATGCAACTTATTAAAATAGCCTTTTTCTTTCCATCCTCAAAGCTTTGCAGTGATTGCTTGTATACAGCTGTTACACTAAAGATAATATCAGTTAAAAGTAAATGATTTTGTGTTGAAAATAAATGATCTTGTGTTGTTAGTAAATGATATTGTGGTGTTAGGTAGTTTGTTATCATCTGTAAAACTGGTTCCATATCTAGCAATGCAGCATCTTTAGTAAACATAAATATTCTTCACCTATTTACTGTGTTAAGGGGGAGGGTGAAAGTTGCTGAATTAATATCTGAAGCTCTGAAGTCTCAGACAGAATGTTGCATACCCAAATAGGAAAAGGCATTGAAAATTCATATCAGAAGTATCTGTTTGTGCAACATCTTTGTGGCATAGCTGCGGATGGAATTTGCTGCTTTTATAAGGTATCTGGATGCTTCTGATATACCAGCCAAAAATAATACTAATAACTTGAGATGCAAACATGCTAGAACATTTCTGAAGTGCTTAAATAGTCCAAATAAAAGGCATAACACCAGTACAAAAGTGTACTAGATTTGGGGTTCTGTGTTTCTGCATGGAAAAAAAACTCATTGCTGTTTTTCTCCACGGAAGTTGTAAGTAAGCATTTAATGGTTATGAGATGTAGATCATGAGACATTATTATCCATCAATATCCAATTTGATAGAGTATTCTTTTTCTTCAAAACCAAGCTGGCACGGAAATATGGTAGGTAGAAATAAGAGTATGTTGTGTTTGCCAGCAAATGTAAATCAATTGCTTTGAATGACCTATCTTTATTATGGTTTTTCTGCTTTGTTACTTATGCAACCAGGAAAACACTGAACTTCCTGTCAAATTATTAAAAGGAACCCCCCTTCTCTGTGTTCCATTTTGAACCTGTTAGGATAAATTCTTTTTTAGGATAAGGTGAATAAGGGGTTTGGGTTCTGAAGCATACTTCCTTTCATGCATTTCAGACTTGCTCAGTGCTTTCCAAACCACATTCAAGACCACTGGCCTCTTTCAGCATTTGCAAACCTAAAGGCTTTCAGGCAGTCTCTGGTCTGCAGTTTGAGTAGCTGACACTTCTTTTTCTTGTCTATTTTTTAATTCCTTAAACTTAATGAGTAGCTCAAGGTCTGTGAGCGTGAAGAAGTGGGTAGCTTAGCAAGTGTGTTCTGCTTCTGTTCCAGCCCCTTACTGTTAGGAACAAAGTTCTAGGTGTAAGTTGAAAAAACCTCACCCTTTTCTGCTGGTTTCAGTTTTCTGGTTATAGTTCTATAGTTATATGGTATGGTTATAGGCTTCTTTTCTTAATATGTCCATCTATTTATGGGGTTTTTTAACTCTCTTCTGTCTGATTTGCAGGCACATATCTTATCGTAATAACAAAAAAGAAAAAAGTAGGTGAGATTTTCAGTCATGCAATCTGGAAAGCCACAGACTTTGACATCCTCTCCTACAAAAAGACCATGCTGCACTTAACTGATATTCAGGTAGGTGGATTCAGGAGGGGATTGTGGGGGGATTATCTTGTATTAATGTCCATTACCACAGGACTGAATTTGATGAAACTATGAAAGTTTCTTTTTAGAAGCTCTTTGAACTACACTTTTTTTTCTGATTTATTCAGGCTGCTATAATTGATGCAGTATTTGGATACAGGTGAATATAAAGCTGTGTCATTCAAGATAACAAGCTCACATTGTGCGATTTTTGAATACCATCCCCAGAGTTTGTTCTGCGTATTATGCATTTTTTCCCTCTGCTAAGATGGTACACTCTTCTCTATGCTCTTCCTGTTCAGTCTTTCTCACAGCTTTGCTATTCTGATAAGCCCCTATGATAAGCTGCCTTGCTATCATCTAACTGTCTTGCTTAATTTATGGAATTGTTCCATTACATAATTACCCAGCAGGGAAGAATTGATTTTTTTTGAGAGGGAGGGAGAGGATGGAGATTGTATAAAACAGATGTGTTGGGGCTTGATAGAGAGTAGATAAGGTGTCTAACCAATGGAGATGAAAGGGAATCTGATGCTCTTCCGGGAAAGGAATGAGGTTAATCAAACTTGAACCAAACATGGATTAGTTAGTGGGATAATCCTGACAGTAAGTTATATCCTTTGTTTTGCATTGCCATCTCATTTGGCTTTTTGAATGGTTTTCAGGCAAACTACTGGCTTCCTTTTTGCTTGGAAGTTGCCAATATTAGTTTAATATCAGTAGCTGTTTACCTCGCAGGAGACTCTTCTCTGCTCTCCACTGTTCTCGTAGAATTGGGTTGCAGTGTGCTAGCTGTCAGTTATCAGTGAGCTGTTACCAAAATTGCAGTTCCATGGTTTTCTTCGATGGTAATCTCTGAATGATCTGGATGTTGTGTGCTAGCACACTAGCAAAGTTCATCTGGTCGCTTCGGAAAGTAGCAGGAGCTTGTAAGAATAAGATATTTCAATGGTAATAAATGAGACCTCTTCTGTCCTTCTTTTCTCATTCAACAGTTGCAGGACAATAAAGTATTTTTATCAATGCTCAATCATGTCTTGAGCGTGGATGGATTTTACTTCTCAACAACATACGACCTAACGCACACTCTCCAACGGTTAGCCAACACGAGCCCAGAGTTCCAGGAAATGAGCCTCCTAGAGAGGGTAAGGATATACTTTTGCTTAATGCCTGTGTCTCGGACGTTGTCAGTCAGCTCTGCATGGCTTAAGTTTCATTTATGCAGCTGATGTTTAAATGTTGTCAAAACAAACTATCACAAACTAAAGGAAACTTTATGTAAAGTTTAGGATGATATTGCTGAAATCTGTGGTCCTGTTACACTTGAGCTGAAACCTTCATTTTTATTTTTTACAATCAATTAGTATGCTGAGTGGTAGCAGATACTGTTAAAACATGTGTGGTCTTCTGTTATACTAAAAATGGCTTTACTATTTCAATCATTAATTTAAACTAGTGAAACAGATTTACATGTTGCTTGGATGCAAATGCTTGAACTGAACTAGAGAAAAATAGCACTGTTGCTGAACTGTAACTAAACTATCCCTGTGAGCTGGTTAATTGGGTTGTACTGGGGCAGTTCTCTGGGAAAAAGAAACTGAGAGAGAGGCAAAAAAGAAGCAATGAGTCAAGTTACAGCTTGAGCTTGCTTCGTATGTTGTTTAGAACAAGGGTGGAAACTGCTGGTCTATAATGCTTCAGTACACAAATCTGTTCAACACTGCAGCATTTTATCTGAACTGTTAGGGGTTGTGGCTGAGTCCTAATCCTTTGCCCAAAAGTGGATTAAATGGCACTCGACGTCATATGCTTTTCCAAGGTCATGTGGAACTGAACTATGGGGTTTATGTCTGTTGGCCTTGGGATGTTGTATTCTGCCTAAACTAGGCCTGTTCCTTGTGTTTGAAGCATGAATTTAATACACTGCTTTTGTCTTAATGATACCAGAATCGCACAGCCAAATGCATTTGAGCTTGAAATTCTCTGCTGCTTCCAGAGTTCCAGAATCTTTCATCTGGTAATATGCTGTATTGCAGCATAAATCAGGTCTGAGTTGCCTAGACACAAATACTGAGACCTTGGAAGTCAATAGCACTTCTTCTTCCTCTGCCAAAAAGGTGGCAATGGAGTCACAAGAAGTTGCCTCTTAGATACTGAAACTATCTAAGCTGGGGCAGCAGCTTTTCAAAGATTAAAACAATCAGTTTAGAAATCAGTTTATACTTGGACTGTTTTGTGTTGTCAGATGCTCTTCTGGCAGTGATCTTGCCAAGGAGGGCAGTTGCTGACATGAAACAATTGGTTTAACTTAAGATTGAGGCATTTCAGAAGGTTGTTTGAAAGGCAAAGCACAGTAAAATAGCATCAGTTTTGAGTAAATTCAGATGTTAGAAGGTTAAAACAATTTTAATGTAATTTCACACTCATTGTTGTGTATAACGTCTTAACTTAACGGATGGTGGCAATTTTGGGCATCTCCAGTTCAATTCCACAAGAGGAGATTGGCCTGTAGTTGGTGGTGTGGGTATTTTTGGTTTCTTACTTGTGTGTGTTTGAGTGTTTTAAAAGAGTACTCGCAGAAGGAAGCAGCCCCAGCATAGAAGCACCAAAGCTTTGTATCTTGCTCTTTTACTAGTTCAAGATACTGTAAATAGGATCTGAAGAGTTTCTGGCAGATAGTTGTATTTCTTGTTTTCTATTAGACAAAGGAATGTTCCAACACTGAGCTTGAATTAACCCTTATCCTTGGTGATGTATTGTCTGCCTACCTCATCTTAAAGTTGAGATTTATTCCAGAGCCTGCCCTCTGTTCTGCAGCAAATGTCACTTTTGTGACTAATCTGGTAGCTTCCTGGAATGTGATCAGCAACCTCCTCAAGACCTTTTGAGGTGAATTAGACACAGGAAATACATGAAGAGGATTATTATGCAGTAGAATATAAATACTGACATCTTTTAAACTACAAGTATTGTTTAACTTCCAGTTCTCAGCACTGTTGATTATTGCATACAGAACTCCATGCATTTTTACCTTCTGCCCACTTTGAGTGTTACCTTGCTACTGTAATTACAATTTCAGAGGACTTTTCAAGGCCTGCTTACTTAGGGCAGAGACCAAAATGTTGTTCCAGTGCTGCAGCTCAGTTGTTAGCAGTTAAGTATGCCTCGACTGTCAAGCAACACTGGGAAAGATTGGAGAGAATTGTGCTTCTCATAACTATTTTGATTTTATTTATATTGTAGATGAGGATATGAAGGGTGCTGATGGAAGAAAGACATTCCATCTCCGTGTACATCTGTTCCCCTAAACTTGTGCAATGCATGGATACTATGATATTGCTTTACTCTGGGTTATACAGACCTGACAGTCTCTCTTTTTCTCACTGCAGGCAGATCCACGGTTTGTGTGGAATGGGCATCTTCTTAGAGAATTTGCTGCTCAACCGGAGGTAAACACTTTGTAATGATTGTATTAATAGAGGATGAATATACTTTTGGGCTAAGTAGGCAGCAGCTTCCTGTAATTAGGCCTCTTATTTCAGACAGCCAGAATCTAGTATAATGTGGCTGTTCATCTTCTAGTTTAGCACAGTGACAGTCTTGCTTTCAGACTCCCAACTTTATGTTGGTGCTCTGAGTACTAGGTGTAGTAAAGCTGGCTTTTGGAAATGTCTGCTGTTGAAGGTGCTGTGCTGACACCATACTTGTCTAAACCAAAGGGGAAGTTACACTATACAGCATATGCTTTTCAAGCTTTTTGAAGTTTAACTACTTATTTGTTAATAATCTGTACTTTAGGTACAGGCAAGGTTCAGCTCATAACTTTTTTTTCAAAGACTGGCTAGCATCTTTCTCTGGGTGCAGTTTAAATTCCATTTGCTTAGTGAGTAAGTCATAAAGCTGATATTAAAAGTAAAACTGACAGTTTAGAATCTTTAATTTTATGTCAAATGGAGACTAAGGGGAGTGTAACCTTTGAATTCACTTAGTCCAGCAAATGCAAGGGCATGACCATGAACCACAACTGTAGTACCTCAATGGCCAGCCTGATCTAAGCTGCTTCCTACTACATGTGGCTGTCAGTTAGGGCCACAGGGATGCTCAGGGGCTGGAGCACCTCCCATATGAAGGCAGGCTGAGAACGTTGGGGCTGTTTAACCTGGAGAAGAGAAGCTGCGTGGAGACTGCAGAGCAGCTTCCAGTGTCTGAAGGGGGCTACAAGGATGCTTGGAGAGGGGCTCTTCATCAGGGACTGTAGCGATAGG
>WYDI02001694.1:0-11828 GCA_009867235.2 Psittacus erithacus
TAAAAACATTGGTGTTATCAGCGCTGTTCCCAGACCAAAAGTCAGAAACACAGCACTGCACCAGCTACTAAGAAGGAGAAAAATGGCTGCTACTGCTGAACCCAGGACATCATCTCTTGCAAGCTGGTAAGAAGAGTAGGCTGAGTGGTCTGTAGTTATACTAAACAGTTTGATTTTTGTAACATTTGGCGTATTCATAATCTCTGGAATACATAAACCCAGAGACAGCGATACATTATAGCCATGCATTTCACATACTAAGAAATAACTGAAAAAGTAGATTTTCATGTAAATCAACAGCATATGAACTACAAACTAGTTTGAGATTAGAATTAATTGAATGGATACTTAGTCAAAATTCCTCTACTAATCTGACCTGTTTCTTATTCTAGAAGAAACAGGGAAATGAGATTAATGACCCATAAGAGAGATCTGCAATGCAGATTTATCCACCTATCCACTCAATGGCTGAGAGATGCAGAAATCTTATAACTGGCACTGTACTTTAGGTTACCTCTCAGATTGATAGTACCCATGCAGCTTCACCATGTTCTTCTGAGCCTTAACAGTATACACAGTCATTTTCATGCCAGAATGATTTTCCTTGCCAAATTTGTAAGAAAGATTGCTTTATAATGGGAGCTGGCTGCAACCTTAACTATGGGGTGACTAATATTTCCATGCAATGATGGAGAAGTATATCCTGTTTACGCGATTCAAAGAGTAATGTTGAAATTGAGGAGAGACAGGAAATATTTTCATATCATTAAACAAATAAAATGCTCTAAAAAGTGAAGGGGAAAATGACAGCTATTGTTATTTTTATTTACTCCCTCTGTTCTTCTTATACTTTCTCTCTTGTTTTTCTCCTTTCTCATTTCTTCTGCCACCAACTTTTCCTATTTTTAATTAGTTGGCAGTAGCATGGGTTTCAGAGATAGCACTAATAGGAAGTTATAAGGCTGGGTCTTATGCTGCATCTACTGAGAAACCACAGGTGCTGTGGATGCCAAATATGGTCCCAGATGAAAGTTCTTACTGCAAAGGGCAGATTTTTCTCAAGATTGCCTTATTCAGAGGCAGAATTTCTTTTGTGTAAAAGTCATACAAAAGCATTTCCCATCTAAGCCAGTATGCATAAGTTGGGAAACAATGTAAGACTGCTTAGGCTGATCCTTATGTTTTTCTTTTAAGGCAGATTTCTTGCTCACCCTGATAGAATTCACATATTGCCCCCAAAGGTAGCAGTAGAGGTGATACACCTGCGAATTAAATGACAGAAGCAATGGCTGTTGTGGGATTTTTTGGATTACAGGTTCAGGCTACACTGATTTCAAATCCTTACAGTTTTTTTTAACTTTCCAGTTTATAAGCGCTCTGAAAATTATTTTTCACTAAATAACAGATGTATGAGTAACCAAAGCATATTCCAATTTGCTCAATCATTAAATTCAAAACAGAACTTCAAAATAGTCATAGGCGGAAGAGGACTCCTGCATTAATTTATGCATGTTGATGGTACTCGATTTGATAAGCCTTTCAGTCTCCTTTCTTAACAGCAACCTCTTCTCTACAGAGAGCAATAAAGCTTGCTGGGGATGTGTGGACTTATATTTTGACAGGTATGTGAACAAAGAGCGCTTCATCTTGTACACATCAATAAGCAAATATTGATGCTGCTTGTCCTGGCCTATGCCCTCCAAGCTCCCTGGGTCTAGAGCGAAAGCTCTTACTACAACATGTCAACAGGATAGGGATTGTACATGTAGTTAATACTTGTAGGCCTGTCAATAGCTATTTCAGTAGCCTTAGGCAAAAACATATACTGGTTCCTATTCTTTCCTCACTTTTCCTCACAGTGCTTTTTGCCTTGTATTCCCAGTAGCACCCTCGTTTTGTTGAACTTATGGAAAACTCCACATAGAAGCTCCGAGGAATAGGTCAGCAGCAAGGCAGCAGTCAAGCTTTAAGTCAAGCTAACACTTGTTTTGTAGAGGGCTTGTTCCCCATCACCTTATCCTCCTTCTGTGTCTGCATAGGCTGCACAATTACTGGCTTTTGAATCAAACCTGCAGTCTATTAACACTGCCATTAATTAAAGAAAAGGGAATGTTAGTTGCTGGTTGTACACTGTGAATTCTTATCAGATATTTGTAAAGAGCTATTGGTATACATAGCTTTTCCGCTCTTTGCCTCTAGGGGCAATATAGGTAGTTCAAATTAGAGATGTTTTGAGGGGGGTCATTTTGGGCTAATTTGACTTTAGGGTGCTGTAGAAAGGGGTCCTTCAACTCTACCCCAGTACTGTTGGTCACATCTGCTTACCGTTCTCTAATGTCCTAGATCAAACAGATTAAAGAGCTCATGCTCTGACAGCAGCCCCCCAGACTAAAAAGACTTTAGCATCACACTTCCTTGACACTCGTTTAGAAAAAAACATAACGACCCCCAAAACCACACGGACTTTAAGCTAGCAAGTTTCTCAAATTTCTTTTGCTATATAATGCATACTTTCATGCATAGCAACTTCTACAAATATATGCCAAGTATATTTGTCAGGAAGGTTCAAAGGCTTTGCCAGAATCTTTTCTGTCTAAGGTAAAGTCTTGCATTCAAGTCTGGAATCCTTATAAAAGACAAGATTCAAAGTAAAAAATACCTTTTGCAAGAGAGAGCATAATGACCACCAATCATGGGATCAGTGTTATTCAGGCTAACTTTGCTGTATAATAGCCTATTCTGTGTTCCTTGCAGTTCAGTTACTGGTGTCTGCTCTTCATCTCAGAACAGGGTCACTCTTGTCTCTTAGATTTTTGCATCTTAAGAAATTGGAAGTTATTTTTTAAAAATAATTTTAAATAAAAAGAGTTAGGATTTAGAATTGTGCTGAGCTCATATGTTCTATTTTTCTCACAGCAGTTAGGTATACTTCGGTGCTAAATGCAGATAATTATACTTACCCAGCTGGGTATTGAATTTTGAAATCCTTAGTTAAAAGTTATTCACCAAATATGCTTTTCTTTCATAAAAACAGGTAAGTGGCAAAGAGTCTAAAGAAAATTTTATCTTGTGGCTGTGCTTTCTTAAGGACTTTATTACCTTGCAAGAATGTGCGGAAATCTTCCTGGCTTGTTTTGCCAGGAGAATTTACTAAATCCAGACTGTATACTAAGTCAAGACAGACATCTTGCAGCTAGCAGGCCTAGGAAAGAGGGAGTGTTGCATGGATACCTTGGGTAAAAAATAACATAGATTGAGGTTTATATCTTCCAAGATACTAATTACCATAAAGGCAAAAAACGAGATAAGGTTACGATTCTGCCTAAAATAAGAGCAATGTTTTGAGATCCTGAATGTGCACATGGTGGGATCGTGGTACTAGTACCAATACCTTTCAGATTGCTGTCTGATTTTGGGACCCCACAGGCAGTGACAGGCCACCTTATTGTCAGGTCATCTCAGTCATACACTTTTATGTGACTGCAGCATTCTCAAGTTCTCGGGCAACTTTGAGACCAGAAAACCACTGTGTAGGTTTTCCAGATGTTGGTTGAGAACTTCTTAAATGCATATGTCCAGCTAATGCTCAGGTCAAAAATTTATGACTGTCCATCTTGTATATATAGAAACTACATTACTGCTTGTCTTTAGTATGAACTTCAAAACATGCCAGATCAACTAGGATGCTCAGAAAAGCCCACTGTTTTGCTATGACTCTGGGCACATGCAGTATAACTGGACTGAGCGTGTTCACATTGACAACCTTCATGCTGAATGCCTCATAGCCTGCATATCGCCTTCCAATACTTAAGAAAAATGGCACTGCAACATATCATGAGTAGAAAGTTGTTCCCCTAGCTCTGAAATGTAAAGCGCTGTCTCACTTGAATTATGAGAACTGCTGAGATGGCTGTTGACTTGTGTGAAGCACAGCTATGCATCTTTCCTCATCTTTTGTAGCACAGCACCTTTAGGATATCAAGACTTTTGAAAGGTTTTTTGCCCAGCCATCCATGAGTTCACTTTTGCTAAAGCTGTCTTTTTCCATTTCTGTGTCTACGTATTGATGTTATGTTAATAGAGAATAGTACGTTGAATTATATTAATTTTTCAATTGCCTATTCTAGCTTGTTCTATTCCTGCCCTTCTTGTCATTTATATGTGGGTAGCTTCCTGTCTGCTAGTACAGATTGAGATTTTCAGTTCTCCATGGCTTGAAATGTTTTGTGTGCGCCCTTTTTTTTGATGTGTTCTGCTAAAATTGATGACTAAAGCAGCTTTTGACAAAGAACTGTCCCCATTATCTGCACCATCCTACTTTTTTTTTTTCCTGTTGCTATTTTCAAAACAACTGATTGAGTCATAGTGTGGAGACTAGGGGCAGGGACTCCAGTTCCGGTGAAATCTGAAATCTTTTATTTTGCGTCTCACATTCCTTTTATAGTCTACTAAGTGCTAAGCAGTAACTTTCCACTGTTTCACTCCCTTATCATCCCAATTTAGCAAAGCATCTGAGGGTTACAAATATTCACATTGTTTGGTCTGCCTTTGAGGTGCACGTCCTGCTTTATTTTGCAAACTGCCTGCTTTGTTTTGCCAACCGATCTTTCCCATTCATTGTTCTCTCCACAGTTCCCACGGCTCAGACCAATCAGGGCATTAACACCTGGTGTTTGCTGCACTGATCTCAAGGCTTAAGCCCAATCAGGGCAATAGCACCTGGTGTTTTCTTTGCTGTTCCCAGGGCTTAGGCCGGACCAGAGTGACAATGCCTGAATCCATTTCTTTAACTATTTCTATCCTGTCACCCACACCATAGATTTTTTTTTTTTAATTCCTTCCCAGGTTATCCTTGACTCCCTTTAAAACATTTATGGATTACTTTTCTCCATTTCTGTGCCTATAATTAGTCCATATCCGTGGATGTTGTAAAAAGTGGGAAGGAGATTTCATAAGTCTCTGCCATTAAAGGCTGCAATCCTGTGACGGGGCAAAACTGCCATTAACTGAATCATTAGCTAGAATTACCAGTATCAGACAGATTGTCAGTAGTCACTAGACTCAGTAATCAGTGTCATCATCTTTGTGGTTGTTGCTTTTGCCCTCGTTGGATGTTATTGATGTGTTGGTGTAAGGTCCTGAACATAGTGATGCCGGCAAAGTTGCAGTCAAGAGATCTCAGCACTCTGACTTCACTTGAAGAATGACTACAGTGGCTAAAATTTATTGGAGACAAACACAGTTTCAACACACTTTGCCTGGTGATTATCTGGATGGTAGTTAAGAAGTATGCACTGGTGAAAAGGTGGTTGGCAAAACACAGTGATATCACTTAGCCTTTTTTGGTCATTGGCAAGGTTTTATCTTCTTTTGTGATATGGTAAAAACAGCCTGTTTTTGACACTGAAGCTGTATCTTTGTTTTCTAACTGTCCTGTGTCCCATATGTTCCCTTTCTAGCTGTATCTCAATCTGCAATTAGTACAGTGTTTCTTTTCAACGATCTAGTAAGATTTCACAATCAACGCCTTAGCAAGCCTTTGTGTTGCCAGTACTCTGATGAGCTCTGCATTACTAGACTACTCACTATTACTCATTACTCCTGTACTTATATACTCAAATACTCATTACCACTCACTAGAACATATTTCCCTGTCAGGAGCAGGTCAGACAGGTGGTTCCATCAATGCTGAAACAGATAAAACCTCATTTCTTTCTGATTTGTGTCTTGTGTTCAGCTCGTGAACTTCCTTTGTCCAATAATATATGAAATCACACTGTAACCTCTTCCTCGTATGGGATTTTTATTGGCTTTCTTACTCATTTTTGCAAAATCTGTGAGGAATTCTAACTTTCTGCCAGTCAATAACATAAGGACAGGAGTGAGTGGGAAGTAACATTTGTGCATGTATGTGTGTGGTGGGAGGTGGGTGGGGTAGGGAGGTTCTACATCCTTAAGAGGCTGTGCTGCAACTAGTTTGCATAGGAAAGAGAATGATTCCCAAAGGAATCAACAACAGTTTCTGTCTGCAATAGAACAGCTGTTATCATACTCCTTGCAAAACAAAATATTTCCTGACATGCTTATGTGGCTTTGAAAATTATTTCCAAGTAATTCAAAAGTCTGAAACCAAGAAAATACAGAAGTGCAGAATACAGAAACAGCTAAATACAGAAAAAAGAAACTAAACTAAAGAAACAAGAGGGAAGAAAATAATCTAAGATGAAAGCATCCATCTCCTTGCAGCTTTTGCCACAAAAAAGGTGACTGACAGTTCACAGAAAAGTCATTAAGTTCTTTACAATGTTATTAAAAACACATTCCAGGTGATTAGTGCTGTCTATCATGACAGTTTATTTCTTGCATCTCTTGAAAAGAGAATAATCCTGAAAAAAATCCACATTCAGTTCTACCCAGAACTATACTTTGCCAGATGTTAGGATTCTTTATCTTGAGGAAAAATAGAAATCCACTCTTTAGCTATTTCTTGTAAGGGTGAAAAGTTTAAATTCCTCCCCCTCAAACTTCCCAATTTGTGAAGAGTGAAAATTGGAAGGAGAAAGAGCCCTAAATAGTCCTCTTACTGTCCGCATTACTATAATTACTGTAGTAACTTCTCCCTTTGGTTTGGTTTATTTCAAGGTCTACAGCAAGGAAGGCTGGCTGTGTGAACTCTCTTTTACTACAAGCACAATGATGAGAAGGTTGACAGGTTATCTTCTTTTGCCTGAAGCTGCTAGTTAGTTGGTCTGGTTGATACTCCCTCTATATTTTTTTCTTGCTTTATACTCTTGTTTCCTGTGTTTTTTCTTCTTTGCTCTATGAAATTCACACAGATAAAGAACATTCAAAGGGAAAGATAATTGAGTAAAAAATCCAATTCACTCAGTAGCCATAAATAATACACCTTCAAGAAGAAAATTCTGAAATAGGCAGTGAAGTCCAGCATACGAGAGACTGCTAAAATGTAGGGAGTATCTTACTAAAATTAAGAGTCAAGATAGTTTTGTAAGACTGCTGTGTGACCATAAAGGCAAAAAAAAAAAAAAAAAAATTAAAATAGGGACTTATTAAAAATAATGGCTTTTCCATTACAGATCACAGTAAGATGACTTTGGCTGTCCACACATCCAAGTTCCACACTTTGCTCAAGAAAAAATGGTAGGTATTATTACAGTGTCTGACAAATATAGAAATGACAAGTCATTAGTAGCTGTTATACATAGTTATAAATGTGAGAAACAAATAGACAAGGGAATCTAAACATAGCAGGAACAACTTCCTGTAAGGTACTCTAGTGAAGACAATTGTAATGCGAAAGTATAAACTTTAATAAAATTAAAATACATCTGGAACAAAAGAAGTCCCAGTACTGATCTAGGTTATCTTAAGATTTAGACAAGCAAATGGTGATGAAAACCAATAGTATTTAATAACTTTTAATTTCCATATTTCAAAAAGGGAGGGATATACTCATGTATCAGAATGACAAAGTGCTCTCTAGTCCATTGATTAAAAAGCTCATGAAAAAGCAATAATAAAAGAAATATTTAAGACCAGACTCTAGACATATTTGCCCAAAAGTCTTATGGGATTCCGTAGATGCTCTTTTTAGACCTGAGAATCATGGTGGGCAACAGCTTTAACATGAACCATCAGTGTGTCCTTGAATCTAAGAAGGTCAATGGCATCTTTGACTTTATTAGCAAGAATGCAGGCAGCAAGTCCAAGGCAGCCATCCTTCTGCTTTATTCCACACTTGAGAAATCCAGAGTACTGTGTCTGATTTTGGATTTGCCAGTACATGAAAGGCATATTGAAGTAAGTCTGGTGAAGGGCCACCAAGATGTTTTCAGGGCTGGAGAGGATGATGTGCAAGGAGAGGCAGAAATATATATTTTTATTGAGTTGTAAAAAGGCTAAAAGGGGATCCAATTGCTGCCTATACCTGTTGTTGGGAGGTTACTGAGAACGTGCAGCCAGAGGTACACAAAGAAGGATGGGAGGTTCAGAACATGGAATTCCAATGCAGTGCAAGGAAAAATTTTTACTGTGAGGATGGTCAAACATTGAAGGCTGTCCAAAGAAGCTATGGGATGTTCATCCTTGGAGATACACAAACTGAACAAGGCCCTGAACAAGCTGTTCTAACTAGGACTGCATTGGGCAAATGAGCTTTGGAGGTCCCTTCCAACCCGTCTGATTCCGTAATTCTATGGCTAAATTATGTTACTTTTAAACAAATAGGAGATTATCAAGGGTATTCTAGAATTACAGAAGAACTCTCCAGTTAAGAATTAAACTGGGCTTTGTGCTGTTTACTTAGTTAGGTATTGGATAATTAGCCAGAAAGGAGTCCTAGGCAGAAAGTAATAGCTGAAACCGAATGCAATGAACAAGCAGGAAATTCCATGAGTAGCAGAAACAAAGATTTGAAAGCCACGACCTGAGAACCTTAAGAGGTCTGAAGTCTAATAAAAGTAGGAGTCATGGGTGCATTAAGTGTCCTTCTTTTGTTGTACCTTTTTTTGGTTTTTGTTCTTTGTTTTTTTGTTTTTTGTTTTGAAACATGAGGCCTTTGGAATCTCTAGCACCCTGCCAATTATGTTTGAAATTGCCAGTCAGCTCATGGTTTCTTAGGTGAGACTCATCAACAAGCAAGCAAATGCACAGACATTGTCTTATTTCCATAGGAAACCAGGCAGAAAATGAAAGGTTGAAAAAGTAATTAAGACCAGACAACTTAATATTATGGAAAAGGAGCCCTGTGAAAGAAACATGATTCATTCATACCATTAGAAGTAGGATTCAGAAAGCTAAAAGCAAAGATCGAATATTCTTAGATGCTTTATTAGTCACTTGCAACATGTTAACTACAAAAAACATGCATTATGAAGTATCAGTAAAGAGGATTTTTAAAGGGATTAAAAATTGCCTTGTTGAATAGAACTGGAAAATGAGATGTTGGTGGGGAATCATAGCTGCAGAGAAGCTCAACTAGTAGGGCTCCTTAGTATTCGATTGTTTCAGTCAGTGGCTGAAAGTGAATATAAAATTACTGATAACAAAGTAAGGCAATTCAAATAAAAACTAGGCACGCAGTTAAACCATTAAGAAGTATAGCACCCTGTGAAACAAACTGCTGAGGGAAGCAGCAATGTTTTAATCCTACAGAGTCTTCAAATCAAAGGTAAACCCACTGTGCTAGGATGCTTTTGTGTTAAGGAAGTTGACTTAGTTCAGCTAGGGTGACTTGAGTGGTATCTTATCGCCTTTTCTGTCCAAGAGCTGAAAGCCGATAATTTAATCATCTTTTTTATGCTTAAACCCCTTGTCTTTGAAAAAAGTGACTAAAAGGTATTGATGAACCCAGAAAAATACAAAACTGAAAAAGAAAAAAGATGAGGGAAACAAAGAAGACCAGTGATTAAAACTAAGAAGACTATTGTCTCAATTTGCATTAATAAAATTAATATCCTTAAAATACATCTCCAGCTAGGACTGGACTTCTCCAAACTTGGAAGACAAGACAAAGGCTAATTAGTAAGAAATTATTGGTACTTCATGGCCTGATTATAAAAATACCCCAGACACCAAACAGATTTGCAGATTTACCTGAAGGACAGACTTGTTTATACTGTTCTCTTTATCTGAAATTTTTCTGTTTGGACTAAGGAAGTTTAACAAACCACTGTGGAAAATTCAATCTTATTGTTAGATTCAGATTTCAAAGCCAAAACATTCAGGCAGCCAAGAAATCCCATTTATTATATACTACTGTTATGCAGTAATTCACTTTCAGTCGGTTCCTCGCAAAGATTTCAAGGGTATCCAGTAGCAAACAGTTTTTAAGATACTTTTCAAAATAAAATGACTGTAAAGGTGATGGTGCATTGCAAATGATTCTTGCCATACACATGCACTCTTTCCCACCCTCCCCTTCTTCCTTACAAGAAATCTTGACAAATTCAAGCATTGTGGAATAGAAATGTGTTCCTTGGATTGTGTAATAAGGGTTCCAAACTGATATGTGTACTGAAACCTCTGTGTACAGACTGCAGGCTTATTGCTCCTCTGTGCACGTTTATGGCCATTAGTAGGTTCAAACTCTTGTACCAGCATTATTTTCAGAAACAATTGTGGTGACAGTTTAAAAAAAGTTTCTCACTAAATCATTCTTGCTCCGGTCATCATAATAATACTTGTAAGTCTGGTTAAGCTATTTCCAGCTGTTTCACTTCCTATTTGTTGGTAGGAGTCCAGTTTTCTGCTTTGAAAAAAATCTACGAAATCCTAAACCTGTATTTAACTTCATGTGATGCCTTTTTACTTATTAAAAGCTGCGCTTCAACCTAGACTTAATTCTATATCCAATGTTCAGTAAGTAGTCTCACACATATGCTTGGACTTTTCACAAACATATTTCCTCTTCTCCCTCTTCTGTTCAAATTCTCCACAGTACCAGCCTTCTTTGAGGGATATGCCTGTCAGTGTGCCCATCAAACTCGGGCCACGTTAGTGCAGTGTCTGCAAATACACTGTATGGGGACAGTGACAGAGCTTTCCATACTCCTACAGAAATCAGTGTGTCCTGCTGCTTTTTAATTTTATGTCTCTGCCTCTGCTTTAGCTGTTTCCTTTTATCTTCTTTCACTACCCAATCCTGTATGCTAGCAGCATATGTACTTATGTTTTCTCTCTCTCCTGAGTCTTGCACTGACTTGTCAATTTATGCTGTAGACCAGATGTCAGCTACATAATTTTTTACAAGAATGATCCCCATCTGAAGCAAGTACTTCTGTAAACCTTATCAGAAATCTTGGTTTTTTACTGTGCACTTCTTTAAACTCTTATGCTTTTCCTTAGGAGTCTAGAACAGGCTCTCTGTAGCAAGTTTTGTATATGTACAAAATATACGTACTAGTGAAAATGGTTGTAAAGAAAATAAATGGCTGTGAACAAAAACTACTGCCAAAGTCTCTTAAAAAAGTTATTTATTTGTATGTAGCTGGGTATGTGTGGAGTTTTTTGATGTTGCAGTCCTCTTTAACTGCATAAAGTGGTGATAAGCCCTAATCATACAGGAGTTTTGAACTCTGGCAACATCCTACCAGAAGGTTGTCACTGCTCCAGAATTTTGCTGTGTGGTCAGTTTTCTAAATCTAACAGTCTATATCCAGAACTAGGATCTCATTCTTCCTGGAGCATACCTTCTTTCAGGCTCTACTCTACACTCCTCTGCAGTTTCTTGCTGTCTGATACCTGCCTGAACACTGCCATATCTCCATCAAATCCCCCAGTCTGTTCATACCAGGATGGAGGTACAGGTTGCCTTCCTCCACATTTAATGGGACTTGCAATTACAAGCTATGAGCTGTTATGTGGAAAGCAAGTTTTACAAAACTTCTCTGCCTGGCCTGCATTTCACTGCCAATGGTTGTGTCTGTTTCGCTTTGTCCCACACTCAGAATTGTCAGTGCCTACCACGTGAAGTCCTTCAAAAACATTGAAGCTGTATGCAGCTAACAGTGCTAGAGCAGAGTAACTCAGTGGTTTCCTATGGGTCTGTGAAGTGAAATTGTTGATGTTGAAGACTCAGTGTCCACTCTATATGTATCTAATGACTCTCTTACTTTGATTTACATACTTAATTCTACCTAAATTTTATTTAGATGTGTAGTTTACACAAGTAAAATGCAAAATGATAGTTGGGTTTTGTGGGGTGTTTTTTGGGGGTTTGTTTGTTTGTGGAGGGGTTTTCTGGGGGTTTTGGGGGGTGTCCTGGGTTCAGCAGCAGCAGTCATTTTTCTCCTTCTTAGTAGCTGGTG
>WYDI02001695.1:0-69122 GCA_009867235.2 Psittacus erithacus
CCCCATCCCTCCGGGAGCCGAGGGAGGAGGTGGGGGGGCAGTGAGTGGGCTGTGTGGCAGGCCTAAACCACGACAGGCAGTAATCAGTAGCTAAAATGGCCCTGCAGACAAATATTTGTATCTGTTTGAAACTGACAGATGAACAAAATAACTGGCTGCTTCTGCTAATATTAATGATTAGCTATATAGCAAAGCTGACATTTAAATAGTATTCATTAGGTTTTAAAGTTAATGATCCCTTGAGATGAATTAGAACAATTCATGTCACTCAAAACTGGAAGAGCTGAGAGGAAATTCTGGAACACTGGGGCAAATCTTTTTGGAGCAAAAGATGCAGAAAATTCTTTATCCAAGGTAGTAATTTTGTAATTAATGTGAAAACAACAATCATGGCTTTAAATACTCCTTTACTCCAGTACATCCGTACAGTTCATGTATCATACAGAGAGAGAAAATGTCAGTAACAATCTACCCTAAACATTTCAATCCATGTCTTATGTCATTAGCACTGAAAGTTCTGTAAGACCAATATTGCTTGAGCTCGACCAGAGGTAAGAGCTCTGAGTGGTTTAACAGTCAGTTAAGCTTACTAAAAGATGAAGTTAATGAACCTAGATACAGATGCTACTCTGAAACAACAAATAAGTAATACTGGCTAGCACTCTGCTCAGTTACATGTACACAGTGTTTAATACACTGGCAGATATAAACAGCTAGAGAAGCTAGCACTGATATAACCTTAGATTGGTCCTGGACAAGCAATAGCAATGCTGGGAAATTTTAGCAGAAATTCCCTAATATAGACATAGGCATGGAGGCTGGAAAACACCAAAAAAAAACAGTAATAGAGGACAGCTGATTGGTGGTAGTTAAATGTATCTGTCTGAAAATAGAAAAGAAAATATCTGGGGTGGTGTCTGGCTCCATCAAAATCAATGGCAAATCTCACATTGACTTAAATTTTGACTAGAATTTCAACCCTGTTTCCTGCATGGACCGGAAAAAGGTGACTTTTTTTTTTCCCTTCCCTTTCCCATAGAAGAAGTGCTCTGTTTGGACAACTGCCACTGACTCTTCAGCATTTGGCCCAGTTTTAAAAAGATCTCTGTCAGCCAATTAGCTGTACAAAATAAATACCGTCTCTCCGGCTGGCCTGGATAGTTTCTATGGCAGCTCCATACAATCTAAACTCTATTCTTTTTCCATTTCTTGCTTCTCCCTTCAAGCTGCCGGCCACTTCACCACTTCACTTTGAAGAGGCTCTTGGAAGCAGAATGTAAAAGGCAAACTGTTTCTTTTCCTCTTGCAGTACCTTCAATTTTAGAGAAAGACTGGGGTCTTTGCTCGTAACAGTGAAGTTCCATCTGTAGTTGTTATTTGCTGCCAGTCATTCTGTCTTTCGCTAGACCCACAGGACCCAAAATCATTTCTGCAGAAATTGTGATTAGAACTCTGGACTACTTAATCCCAATTCTTTTCCCTCATTTCCTCTTCACTATTTGGTTTCGGAACAAAGTCATTATGTATATTTTAGAAATCCAAAATGTATATAGATCTGTATTTTGATTTGCAAATTATCACTGTTAATGTTAGCAGCATATATATATATAATGTTAGTATATATGTGAGGATGTGTGGTATTCTTCAACAACAGAATACAGTGGATTCTAATATTTACATTATGCTTTTCAGTGATATGACTCTGAGGAACTATGTTATTTTATTAAATAACGTTTGACAAATTTAGTATTTTCAAGTCAATATGGTAATTTTCTTGACTATATTTCATGAGGAAATCCTTTATTTGTTTCTTTTCTATTTAGTTGTTTTGTTTTTTTTTTTCCAAAGACTGAATTTACTTGTAACTTGAGATCTGAATGCATGTGCCTGTTTCTTCTTACAGTTTGCCAAACTATTGTCACATAAATAACATTTGTATTTATCAGCGCTTGGATACTAGCGTGATGGGTGACTTAGACTGAATAAAACATTTAAAATGAGAAGGAGACATCTTAAAATCACATCTGCTCTGGAGAACTGAACTTTGCCAAAGCAAACTTTAAGCTTCAGTTTCAGTGCATCTATGTCTACTCAGCCTGAAGCAGTGCAAGTTTGGGTGGAATCTGCTTCAAACAGGTCAGAAGCATGGTCTACTTCAAACAGGTCAGAAGCATGGTCTACTTCAAACAGGTCAGAAGCATGATCACCATTAGACATCTCTCATAGGGCCTGTAGCGATTTTTCAAGCAGTGGCTTCTGGAAAATATTAGTAGTTGGCATTGTATTGTGACACAGAGAGTTAAACCAGTTGGTATTAAAAAGGTGATTCTAAATATGTATGATTCCTCCATTAACTTCTGTAGGCTTAACTGTAAAGAGGCCTCTCTTTGCTGTTACTGTGAGGGCAACAGAGAGGTCACTCACTGTAGGTCAGCCACAGGTTTCAACAGGTATGGAATTTGACTGACATTGCGTACACGTCAGACTTCAGATCTTCCAACCATATCAGTTACCTAACTCAGCTCTCAAACACATCTGAGGTAAAGGTTTGAGACACCTTATTCCACACTTTACTAATGAGGAAACTGAGGTGGTGAATGGAATGACACACAGTCCTGGCATTCAGGTCTACAATCACAGCCAACTCCTCCAGCCCCTGAAGCAAACTGCTAAAAGCAAAGTAGGAAATTATTTGAGGAACTCGCTTCCTTCAAATATTCACCTTAGCTGTCTGATGATTGCTGTATCCATAGATAGTCCCAAGAATACTAAAAGGATGACCCAAGTTGAAAATTACTGTTACTTCAAAATATGCCCATTTCTGTCTGCAGATAGATGTGTGCAAGTTTGTGGTCTAGTCTACTCCAATAAATTTAATCATGATAACTATACATTTTTGACACTTGGGCTTCATTACTATCATTCATTATAACCAAAAGAGTTTCAGCTGATTTATTCTGTGGCACTTTTGTCTGAGCCACACAGCTGTTGAGAAAAATCCCCCTGGTCCATTTTCACTCATTAGTCTTCCACTGGATATGACGGTCTAATGAAAGAGTCATCTGCCTATAAGAGATAGTGCTGTCTGCTTAGTCACACAGGCTGCCTGCTGAATAGAAGGAGGTAGCAACGAAGTGTCACATTTCAAAGACTACAAGAGAGAATTGGAATGGTAATAGACTGAACTAATGCATTCTTAATGAGAGGAAGCTCTTCTATTACTTTACTGGGATGCATGGAAAGAAGTCCTGACTGCTCAGAAACAGTAAAATGCAGCCATTTTTAATGCTTTTGGGGAAAAAAGGAAGAAACTGTGGCAGAAGTCTTAACAAATTTCTGCTTGTAAATTGCAAAAACTTTTTAGCATGATCCTTTGGTTAAGATTTAAATTCAAAGGTGAGAGATGCAAGTTCTCTGATCTCTACACACTAAAAGCTTTTTGGGCTAAATAAATTCTGGGCATACAGCACAAGCGTTGCAACCAATATCTAATCCACTGAGCACTGAATGTTTCCAACATCCTATAGATACAGCATAATAAGAAAATGCAAAAAGCCACACTTTTGGCACATTACCCTTGTCTAAGAAACTGAAAACTCTAAAGAATCCCCAAAAGTAATGATTTTAACCACAGGTAGTCCCATTGTAATCTCTCTCATTTTTAATTTTCCTGTGTGTTTTTAATCACTCATTTCAAATCTGTTCTAAATGTGCCAAAGTCAAACTAACAGCCATAAAGTCTCAATGTACTTTTTCCACCTTTTCTTGGCCATATTTGCCCAGTCCATCATTGCATACTTCTGTCATCTGCTACTATCTCCAAATGCTACACATTTAAAATCTTTTCTACTTGTGCTTCCATCTGCCAGCATTTTTAGTACTGTAGAATGAAAATACCATGGACCCAATGACTTTGTTACACTAAGCTACATATATTTGACTTCCATATAAAAAGATGTAATACCCACTGATTTATCATCATTCTCTTTAGCCATCCTTTCAATATCTTTATGTTCATCAAATTCCTTGAAATTGGGGAAAAGCATTATTCAACAACAGGTAAGCTATACATCAAGAAGAATGCAGGCATGCCCAGCTTACCCTTCAGGTCACTGCCATGGTCTCATCTCATCAGTTTATTCCTTTATTGTTCCAGTAGCTAAAAAAAAAAAAAAAAAAAAAAGCTTTGTTTTACTTTTCTATTCAAGGTACACGTCAACAAGGCCATTACCCATCATTCCTTTGCTTCTGGATTTTATAATGCCTGAAAAAAAGTTCTTGCTAATCAAGGCCTCTTTTCACTCTGGGGGGGTTTTGTAATTATTCTTAGTATCTTGCTTTAGTTCTTTATTTATTAGGAGACTCCAGCCCTTTCCTACAATTCCTCCCTCCTGCCCAGCAGGCGTAGATTATTTCCAAAACCACTAAGCTTAAAATAGCAGACTTTGTCGTTCTGTGAATTTCTGTACCAAAAAGTCTGTCTTCTGAAATGCTGAAGAACATCTAAACCTTGCTGTTATTGATGGTATTTATGTTTATGTCTGGAAGATTTAAGTTTCCTGTGCTTACACAATTTTTTCCCTTATTATTTATTTCTTCATTTATAGAGATGATTACCCTCTTCCAAATCTCAGCCTGTCAGACCATAATATCCTCTTCTCCCCAAACACTGTCCAAGTTGGACCTCTTTTAACATCTTCCTTGCATTGATTTTCATCCTAACAAACAGGTTATCTTTTATTCATGCCATCACATTTTAAGATGAATAAATATAATTTGGCTGTTTTACTTTGCTACAACTTCAAATTCCCTGACTTTTATGTATTTTAAGTTGCATCCACATAGGCCTGTATGTAAAATCTCCTTGTTTTCTTTTTAGATTGAAGAAACCTCAAGGAAAAACATCATGAGCTTCCCCAGCCTTTCACAAAATTATTAGAAATGCACCCATTCATATTAGATTAACTTAAGAGCATTTGGTTTGGGTTGGGTTTTATTTAGCAATATACACCAGCAATACAGTACACAATAGTACTTTTCTATTCCAGTAATACTTTCTCCTAGTCACTACTCATCCACCTGAATGAAGTACAGGTAATACTGAAACAGCAATTACATTCTAACCACTGTGCATCATTCACAATGTACAGAAGATGTGTAGTGTTCAAAAAAACCCCAAAAGGCCACAAATTTGAACAGTAGGGAGCACCCGTAAGTATAGAGTTTTACTTCCCCTCCACACTTTTACCATGCAAACATGTCACATGCAGCTTAACCCAAATTATAGAGTTCTGTGGGGGAAAATTGTACAAAAACTTTCACCTACCATCTCTCATAGCTATTAGTCTTAGGGTGTGCTGACAGAGGACAGGCAAGTGATAAATTACAGCATAGTCCCTCAGGAAATATGCCAAGCTCAACTCTTCTTAAACTTCCCTACAGCCTAGGTTACAGTTCAACAGAAAGTTTGCAGGTTGCTGTTCTTGACAGTATTAAATTGTTATCATGCGCTCAAGCATAAACACCACCATTAAAATGCTGAGACATTTTCTGTAGTGTTAAAATTAAGTTCTGCGACTGATCTTGCAAATGATAACCAAAAGACTGCGTATTAACTAATTTGATTTCCTATCTGAAGAAGATAGGGAACTTAACCTTAGATTTCAAAAAAAATTTATAGCTAAGCCAGTACTGTAATACATTTTTTCCAGTCAGTGTTGTTGTGATTTAGATGAGAAGCAGCAAGAAAGATTTGAGCTGTCACGCTTGACTTTGAGCTGCCAAGAAGAGGTGTTGGAGGTTACAGGCTAAGCTTTAATTCATATTCCTCGTTTTGTTACAGGCAGAGATGGTACGTGCTGCTTTCCAAGCGCAGAGATCTTTCCTGGTGTTAGCATCCCAATGTCAAGAGCCTCAAGAGGTAAGAAAAGTGACCTAGAGTTGCAAGAAGCAATGTATTAAAAAGGCTGTGCTCCTATATGTTATGAATCCCTGCATTTGCTTTTATTTGTTACTTTATTTATGCAGTGCACATAGAGGCTTGCTTTCAGTTTTATTAGCATGGTGCTGTAATAATAAGAAAGTCATGGTGCAGAGTTAAGAACCTCTTCTGTACCAATACACATAAGATCATTGAAGAAACCGTAGGAGGTTTCCACTTCACGGCTGTAAGTGGGATCAGTGTTTCCCTGGAAGCTGGAAATGCCATGGAATAGAACAGCTTTCTGCTAGCCACCCCCCCCCGGGATGCTATATGACAGACTTTGAAGTCAGGGGATAAGCTAGTGAGAGGGAAATCAATACTGGCCCATAGACTCAGTATTCTCCAAGCGGAGGTCCAGGTTAGGCCAATTCTGGAAGGAAGGCAAAGCATATTGCCAAGAAAATGAATAAACAATTCATATGAAGTTGATTTATATACTTATTTTAGTGGCAACTATTTAAATCCTCCCCTAGAAAACTCAGGAAAGCTGTGGAGCTGTTATGAAATCTCATTTATAGTTTCTAGAGGGCACAAGGTTTTGACCAGTAGCACCATATCATTCCTGGGAATAGCGATTATGTAGCCCTTCTGTGGGACCATCCTTGAACTTCCCTTTCCAGAGTGCAGAGAATGAAGACATCACTTGCAGTGTTTCTCTGGAAGCTGGAACTGCCACGGAATAGAACAGCTTTTTGCTAGTCCCCCCTGGATGCTATATGGCCTTCAGTTGTGTCTTTTTCCACTAGCTCCCCACTCCAGAGTGCATGAAACTGTATTTTCAAATCAGAACTCTCAGCAACTGGTATGAATTAATTTTGCTGTAACTATTGTTCTTAGAGACACAAATTAAAAGATTTTCTAATCAGTATATTTGAATGGCAAAGATACTCAAGGAAAAAAAAAGCCACAGATATTCCAGGCAAGACTTCAGATTTATAGAGCTCCAAGCAAAAAAGGATGAGTTGTTTTTCCAGCTGTCCCTGATCTCAGAGAGTAAAAGTGGGTCACAACTCATGGAGAACAGGCAAAATTCCCATTGGTACAAGCCTCAGGCAGTCATTTATATTGTCTGCAAATACAATTGCACCCAGTGGCCCACAAAACTCGTCATGCTCATAGGTAAAATATTCCCCAATGAACAGTTTCTAATGACCCACAATGTAATGTGAAGTTCTGAAGTACTGGTATTGTCTGAGCTCTGGTAAGAGCAGAAACTATGACTCAGCTTTGCCTCCTGTGCTGATGTGCTATCGGTATGATTTTCTCTGCTTTTCAAGTGAGAATGGCAATGGCTTCTCCCCGCTTTTACCCTTACAACTTTCTGACCTCAAGTCAAGGCTTTGAGATTTTTTGAACTGTCAAGTTCAGAAACTTCCATGGCAACAAAACAAATAAACAAAAATATGTAGAAAGAGTTTCTCCAGGAATCCAGAATGACAGTTATGGAAGCATTAAGAAAAGCAATACATAATAAAAACCTTGGCCATGCATATCCATACATCTCAGTTGCATGTTATCAGGCTTGCATAGATTTCTGCCACTTGTTAAAGGCAAGAAGGTATACTTTTATCATTTAACTATCTTTTAGCACTGAGGAAGTGCCACATGACACATGTGTACACATCATTCTATAGTTAAAATATCAGGAATATTAAAGAGTAAAGTTTCTTTCTCACTAAGGACAAATCCAGTCCAGTTACTTAAGTTTTGTTAAGGTAAAGACTGCTAGGTACACATTTTCTGTGGCCAAACATATGTTGTTATTCTTTCCTGTTCTCTTCTTTCCATATATTTTTTGCACAGGTACATTCAGCTATACTATAGATAGACTTAAAAATAATTGAAGGCTGCCTATTTTGTGCAACTTGAGCAGTATTTTCCACTGCAGAAAGTGATAGTTCCAGCCACCAGGCTTTTTATATCTCCATAGTAGTGGGGAAAAAAGCCCTACTGTAAAGCTATATTGGTTAACCATTTTGAAAAAGCTGGTTATCATCAGCTAACCCAGAAGAGGGAAAGAAGCAGGGGTCCTTCCCCTCACCCCCAGGACCTTGTTGACGTGATGTCATCTAGGTTCTGGTTGTATTTATAGCCTAGAGCCATGGAGTCAGTGTGGAATCCAAACAGGAAAGCTAATCATTAGTGTACCAGAATGCACAGAGTAGAGAAAAGCAAATGAAGATGACAGCATATCTATAAATGCAAGAGAAAAGAGAGTAATTCTGTCATTCAGTTGTCTAGACTGTTTGCTTTATAATGTAAAGCTGTGAATGAGCCAGCGAGTTGCGATTATGGCATAGTAGCTTTGTAGACATTCAGAGACAGCAGTGTGGAGACTGAAGGGATTTACTGAGTTCCTGTCATGTTGGGATGTCATACATGGTGCCTTTAAAAAAAAGAAGAGGGAGGGGAAAATGCCCTGGAAAAATAAATTAGCTCAGCTCTTGCAGCTTACAAGCTAATGAATAAGGAATTCAAACAAAAAGAAAGCTCCTACATGTATAGTAATCCTTAGATTTTTTTTTTGGTGCTCAGCAAAGAGAGAAATGTATCTCTTAACAAAAGCAGTATTTTTTCCCCTTTATGAAAATGTTGAAGCCCTAATATTCATTTAGCTCTTTAACTCCTGCTATGAGTCACTAGCAAACATTTTCAAACAGTTCAGCTTGCTGAAGTTGCTTTGGCAGAGCTTTGCTTCTTGTTAATAATGTTGATATTTTTTCATTTGGAATCTGTTGCAGTGCACAGCCTTGTATTATCTGTATATGTGAAAACAGTAGGAGCTGAGAAGGTAATTCCAGCTGGCATGCCAATCCAGCATCAACTGCAATAAATTACTTTGCAGAGAGCATGTTTTGTTACTTTTTATGGTCATGTTCTATATTTGTATGTGCAGTGGAAGAGATCACATGACGAAACCACCGGTTGATATTCCTGTTTGTGTATGTCCCAGCTAATGACTGCTGGATACAGGCTCATTCAGCAGGATGGGATTCTTCAGTTCATGCACTTACTAAAAATCATTTTCTGACGCCAAACGTCAAACATTAAAGCCAAAAAGTGTCTATTACAAATTGTTTACTATACATAGATAGTACAGAGAAGATGGAGAAGGGAAATAAATTAGGATATTGCTGTATTCTGTGAGTTGTTTAAAAGGTGTTTTGAGACCATACATTTACATGTTGCTTGAGCAATTTAGAACATGGATTTTAACATAAACCTTCACAAAACTTTATTCCACATACTCTAAGCCACATACAATTCTGACTGAAACATTATTTTTTTTATTGAATAATAATTTTAAAAGTTATTAGTGTCCTTGAGCAAGTTTATCGTTTAATTTATGGCCATGAATTCTAACGTACAAGATCCCTGCTCAGAGTCACTGCGCTGAAGTCTTTGTGAATGGTAACTTACATACTGACTTTGTAAGTTGTTTCATTTGACTTTAAGAGTTCAAACAGTTTTGAGAGTTGCTTGAGGGAGTGAGTGATCCATTGTTCCCACAATGGGAACCAGTTAATGAGATAAGTTTTTCTGCGAATCAGTGTAAACATATCCAGATGAGCACACTTGTGGTAAAAAGTCCTACAGATTTAAATGACAGATGCAATTCAGGCTATAAATGAGTATGTAATTTCTTATTAAGAAATAATGCTGAGTTCATATGACCGCCAGAGTTTATGGATTTAATTACTAACACTGTGCAGACAAACATTCCAACTAAATGCCTATCTTGAACATCCAGATTCAACACACAGGTGGGAGGAAAGGAGTGGAAGAAAGCTAGAGGTAAAGGAGAATTTTCCTTTTCTTTCCCAGAAAAGAGGGAATAAAACCCCACTGAAACCCAAGAAACTGCATTTCAAGTTAGACTTTGAGCCATGAGAACAAATCCCAAGTTTTTTAATTTTATATAGCCAAGCAAAAAATCTATTGTAGGGTAGAATAGTTGTGGCAATTTCTTTGAATAAAGGATTCTTTCTCAGAATTTCTATATAGAAATCAAAGATGAAGATCTACAGTTCCCTGCTCTCTGTCAGTGTAAGATGGTTCATATTTTTCTTCCTTCTCTTATTAAAGTACTTCAGTAACAGGACTCCTGACACTTCTTATTCTGCATCCTAGCAGCATTTTTGTTCTAATTACCGTGACTTGCTCATGTCATTCCATTTCCCACTACTTTTCCTCATATTTACTGGGATCACCCTTACTGTTTTCCAGAAATATGAAGAGCAGGATACTCCTCACATTGCTAATTTATTACTTACTTAAGCAAAAGAGTTTGAGCCAATTTTTGTTGCCATTCTACTCAGTTGACTGCTGCAAACCTGCACCTCTGTATCTGGAAATAGCTTAAGGAAGAATTTGGTCCAGTCCTTTTAAGGTCCTCAGGTCTTACAGAAGGTGTCAAGAGTGACATGGCCAGAGTGTGAGAGCCCTGAGCTCCAAAGTGAGCCCCTTCCCCCTCCTTTTCTCTGAAATCTTGTGAAACCGTTAACATACTTCTGTTATCAGCAAGCCTACAACTGCATACGACATGTGGTCACAGACACAGCGATGGACCAACTGACATTTTTCAGTTGCTAGCCTGCTGCCTTACAGTGTTCACAGGCTCATTTTTGGATATTGTTGCAAACTCCTACTTAGTTTCAGGTCCAGACAGCCCCCTGACACCTGTTATCTCACAGTTTTGTCTCAAAGGCACTCAGCTGCATTTAACCAGACGAACGTTCATGATATTTTCTGATCACAGAATCGTAGAATCATTTAGGTTGGAAAAGACCTTTAGGATCATCAAGTCCAACCATAAACTTAACACTGCCAATTCCACCACTAAACCAAGTCTTATAAATATCTCTAGCTATGGTTGTGAATGCTCCGGCTCTGGCAGCGTTGGACAGAGCCTTGGGTGACATGGTTTAGTGGGAGGTGGCTCTGCTCATGGCAGGGAGGTTGAAATTAGATGATCTTAAGGTCCTTTCCAACCCTAACTATTCTATGATTCTGTGATTCTGTGGTGACTGAACCAGTTCCCTGGGCAGCCTGTTCCAATGTTTGACAGCCCTTTTGGTGAAGGAATTTTTCCTAATATCCAATCTAAACCTCCCCTGGTGCAACTGACGCCAACCTCACTGCAACCTCCTTTCAGGTAGCTGTAGAGAGTGATAAGGTCCTACATGAGCCTTCTGTTCTCCAGACTAAACAACCCGAGTTCCCTCAGCTGCTCCTCATAAGACTTGTGCTCTAAATCCTTCAAAAGCTTCGTTGCCCTTCTTCGAACATGCTACAGCACCTCAATGTCTTTCCTATAAACCTCTGTAGGTATCCTTGTACCAATTCTCTTTCCTCACTTGTGTTTGTCAAAACCCCCTGGTCAATAGCCCCTGCAATATAAAAGTAGATGCATTTGAGATTCAGTTTTGCCCCAGGGCCAGTGCATTCAGCTGTAAGAAGGCCCAGAGACACCTAAGGATTCAGGGAATACAGAAAACTACATCTCCCAGCCTCTATGGAAAAGAAATAGAATCAGAAATGCACACTATTGCACACCTCTAGACTGGCTCACAACAACACCACCAGGCATAGACTCTCCAGCAGTTTATATTCTGTGCAAGAACTGGACTCCAGTAAGCAAAGGCTCATTGCACTTGTTTACTTCAGTACGTCTATGCTTGTACTAAGAACAGCACCATCTCATAAGGAAGACATTATTGAAGATGGTACTCTGTATTTTGTGTAGCTGCTCATCTGGAGATCCTATGGACCCTTACTGGTATTCTGCTGTGTCCTAAAATGATGTCCTAAAATCACCAGGCTAGTTTTCAATCCCTGAGGCAGCGTTCATATTCAAACTGCACCAGGTCAGATCCCACTAAGCTATGCTGATGGGACATTCCCTTTCCCATTTTCATATTCATTGTTTCTGCTGAACACAAATCCAAAACAGTGCACTCCTTCCTCTGTTCGACACAATTGTTCCCCAGGATTTCTGGACTGCACATCATCTTCTAAAAGGGAAAGCACTGAGGATACAGCTGACTGAAGAACAGGGCTTTTTGGTTCACAGGTTATTTCAATTTTTCTAATTTTCCTTTGGTCTAAATCAAACCACAACCAATGATTTTTGAATTCTGAAAGTTAGCAGAGACAGTTTGTCTCTGAGGAGGTCTTAGGTGAACTACATGAACATCCAAGCTGGAAGCCTGCACCATCTAACATCCCTGTCCTGAGACATACCCCATGTGAAATCTGCTTGGCCTCAGCAAAGATTCGTCAGATCTCAGACGCTGTGAACAAAACAATTGTGGCACAACACCATCTTCTGACAGCGCTTTGCTACCTGGAATGCGCCGGACCCCACTAACATGGACTATGATCACACCACTGAGATTGAAGAGTAGTAAATCAAAAGATTGATAACAGTTCATTAGTGTAATTGTTCTTGTTGATTAAGTGTGGGGTGTTGCTTGTGTGCCTAAAGCAGAAGGACCTTTCTGCTAAATACACTGCCCATGGAGAGCTGTACTGGACTGGAAAACAATACATAGAGTGTTAAGTCCAATTAAAAAACAGCCAAAGTCCTGGCTGAAATCATTGCATGTGATTCTGCACTGCTGTAGACTGATGCATGCAGTTTGCATCAGGCTCTGGATTTCTCCACTGCTTAAAAGCTATTTGTCTTTCACTTTCCTCTCCATTTGCCCTCCCTATGAGTTTGCATTTCAAAATAAACCCACAAATGACTAAACTAGTAATCTGTGATGTGGGGTATGGTTTGGTCTTCCCTGATTTTTTTTCCACAAAGCACAAAATTGCTACAGCTATTACTGGCTGTTAGATTGAGAATTTTTGTGCTATCTAAGAGGAGTAAAAGCCAAATACCAATTAGGTCACTTTGGAAACACACAAACATGTCTGAGCTTCTGTGCTAGTGAAGCTGACCAGACATTTCTGCAGATTTGTCTCTCTGCGTTGTAGTCCTACCGTTGCACAGCAGTGAGTTGAAGTGGCAGAACCTGTACTATTGACAAACAAATCAAACACTTGTTACATCACTATGTTGAAAAGCTAACAGTCTAAGAAAATGAGACCAGAACAAATTAATATGCCTCTGTAGTTGGGTAGGAGGAGACTTTTGAAGACTGAAAATACAGGAATACTAGAGGTACATGAGTGTAATGATTGTAGAGAAAGATCTCACTGGTGGTCTCTACTGCCAATCAGAAAACGCTTGTAAAGCCTTGGATTAAGGTGCAGTCAGTTACACGCAAGTTTAAGAGAAAAACTGTGGTAGCAAATATGGAATACTTTCTTCGAGGAGAGATGGAGATAGGCAGTGCTGAAAGAACAGTTTGGCAGCTACCAATAAAAGCTGATAGTATTGCACTTAGGAAGTAATAATGAAAAGGGAAAAAAAAAAAGTAAGCATTTGAGGACTCCGGATGCAGCACTGGGGGGCTCAAAGTTACCAACTATAGCTTAGATTCATCTCTGGAAAAAAAATGTATTTTCTGTATACTTAAAGGAAGGTTATTCCATGGCCTAATCTGAACACTGATTCCACTCATACTGCTGACACAACTACAACAAAAAAGACAAGCCTTTCTTAAGCCACGTATATACAAAAAAGGACTAACTAAAATTTTAAAGTCTTCTTTGCAGATTGCCTATTATGAAAGACAAAATATGGGAAATTATAGTTAATCTAAAACTATTTTAGTTCGAGAATCATAGCCACTCAAAGCTGAAATGTGTCTTACTGGTGGTCACTGAAGCTACCAGTATCTTATTCCTATAGACACAGGATGGGATTCTGCTTATCAGCTTTAACTATCAAGGCAGGCATGTTGTGTAAGGTGTCCTTCTAGGCTCTCTTTACAGTAAATGGCAGAACCTCTGGAGTACATGCTTCACATCTATTAATGTCTTCGATTATCTAGTCTTTTAACATCTATTAATAGGTAGAAAGAATTCCTCAGGGGCATCTCTTTCTTCATTTACAATGAGAGAATCAAGACTCAGCTGAGAGCAGATGCTCACCTTTTACATTGTTAGAACTGAGTCTGGTGGATGCTATCCATTGCATCTTTCATCCCTTGAAAGGATGAAATGTGGGATTGGACTGTAGTAGGCATTTGCAGAGATAATGGCTGTGTCTGCATTGCTGTTTTAATTCACAGTGGGACTATATTTTTCCTTTAAATCAGCCCCAATTACTATGCTGTGATTCACATTGTAGAGAAGTATTAGGGTATACAAAATGGGTATCTTTCTGATGAAGTGAAATGGAATATATACTCCCAGACAGCACCTAAACCACAGTTTACAGCTAGTCCAAAATAGCCCCCAACAAACACATATAGTGTGAATGTCAGTCCTTAGCACCAACTGTTTTGCTCTACAGAACCATTCCTATTAGGCTGCACTACTTGCCAACATACACAAAGACAGCTGATTCAAATCAACTCCATGTTTCAAACTTGCTTGTGAAAAATACAGCATAAGTATGATGGAGATTTTGAACTCAAAGAAGAAAAGAACAGAAGCATAGACCTTGGAATAAAGGTTGTAGTCATGCTGTTCTGGTTGCAGCTGAGGAAAATGAAGGGGCTGCTGATGCCAAATGCTCTAAGCTTTCTTTTACTGCTCCTATGCCAAAGGTTGCCACCCTCTCAGCATAACTTAATAGGGTATTTGTTCCCTTGCCATGGTTTTGTCATAATAGGTCAGGTTGATTTAAATCGTATAATAGTGAGGTCTGAATTGTGTTGCCACCCATCAACATAAAAATTCTTCAGTAAACAACATTACCCTCAAGCCCATGTAAAATTAGCTTAAAAATACATAAGATCTTTAAAAACTGTATTTTTATTTACTTGCTGGCTTTTGTGCCTGTGTGATCCATGCTGGTGGGTTTCTGAACAACAATGATTCTGAGAAAATATCTGTTCTCTCAAATTAAAGATGAGGTTTTCAAGTAATCATTGGCTCAAGCAGCCAAAGTTTAAGCAGGCCACTCAGTTTAGTGTGATTTCACAGGCAAATCACAAGAATTATAACTGCCAGAAGTTTGGCCATTCTCCTGAATTAAATCCATGTGCCCCAGTCCTGTTAAACCTGTCATTTGAGGAACTTCTTATGTGAGTATTACAAAAATGAGAAGAAGAAAGTCTGTTTGGTGCAGTCTGTTGGAATACTGATATGCCAGGCCATTTTATGAGACTGGGCTGAGACTGTTAAGTCTCTGAAGCCAAAGCCTAGGGCAGTTCTTGTTGCTTGCTGTAACTTTCTTGGAGTGTTGTCACTAATCATTGCTGTAGTCTTAGTACTCTTGATTTTCTAATAAGGTTTGGATCAAAGCTGGCTGGTTGCTCAGGTATTAATATTTTAAAAGACCATCTGGTTTTAATAATTCGTAGAAGGCATACTGGGAGTTAGTTTCGATATTTCTAAATTGTTCCACTTGCATTTTAAACACTTTAGAAAAACTGATATTATAATAGGAGTGGTGTTTATACAAAGACTCTCAAATTTTTGTTAAACAACTGTGCTGTGTCTTAAATGACAAGAAATTTTATCTAGCAAATGCCAAAGGCATTCTGAAGATTTTTCCAACAGCTCTGATTCATCTCCTTGAATTCATTTTGTCTTAGAGATACAGTATAGACAATAATGTTATTAACAGTCAGCTGTTTTAATATTCATTGCAATAAAGAGATTATTCTTTTAGAACTCTAGGCACAACTGGTTCTGCATTGTAGAGCCAAATAAGACTGATTGATTGATTACTGACAGAATTAATGAACCTTTCTACATCCATATGCCGTATACACTATCGTTCATCTGCAGTTTAATCACTAACTAGAAATTTAGAACTGATTGCAGGGAGACAGGACTCAATGAACAGATTCCTTGCAGGCTGGTATTCCTCAGTATCCAACCCTAACACAGAAACTTGGATCATGAGAAGTTTGCACAAAAATTCATGCGCATTTTGTGCAGCCAGGCAGGCAGCAGCCATTGCAGAACAAGCTGAGGGCACAGCGAGGGGAAGGCAGGCTGGACTGATCTGCCCATCTCACATGAGACAGAGCTCAGCAAAGCCTCAAGCTCTTGGTGGCTCTTTCTGGTGTCACTGCAGTGCCACGTGAATGATTGCTTTAAGCCACTTTCCTTAGCAATATATATATCACCTTTAAAGTTCCCATGGGACACTTTTTCTGTGAAATTACAAAAATCCACTACATTTCTATAAACAGTTGATTGACTGAACAGGTTAAGTGCTGTGTTCTGAGGGCCAGAAATTCTGTCTGTACCACTGATAGAAAACCCACACAAAAGTGGTTAGGAGTTTTTCTAGGAGGAATAGAAGGAGGTGTAGGCCTTATGGTACCCTTCAGGAAAATGTTTGGCTCTAATTTTGCCTTCTTATCAGTAGATATCAAAGTGTTCTACAGAATAAACCAGTTCCTTGTATGGGGAAGTTGAAGCACAGAAAGGTAACAGCTTTCCTGAAACCTGATGATAATTTGGTGGGAGAGCTGCAAAGAGAACCCCCATTTATGGACTCCCACTTCTGTGCCCTATCCACAGAAATGTGTTGCCTCCCAGTGCTGTCTAGATATACCAGGCATCTGTCGAGCTGTATTTTTAGCCCTGATATTCTCTTTGGCTGGAACTGGGCCATGAAGATTCACAGTAAGCTAAGGACTGTAAATATCCCTTAGACTTTATGGGAGGAAAAACTGGTATAATATCAAAGCAGAACAAGCACTTTCTTAAATTTCAATTTTGTTAACTACTGTACTTGAAAGATTTCCCTGCAAAATAAGAAAGAACCGACCAGCTGCAGTGTGCTGTAAACAAGAAAAAATTAGAAAGAAGAATTCTTTCAGACTTTATTGTGTTATGGCAACAAAATCAGCTTTTGAGAATTATAAATCATGAAGGTTTCAGGGCTTTTTCAGACTTAATGACTTACGCTGGTCATTAAGCCATCAATAAAAACTCTTTAAGTCTCCCAGCAAGACTGTAAATATTTGTTTTCTTCCAATCCACTTTGTTGTAGGAAAAGTATCCCCATGTGTTACAGATGCATAGGCCTTTCTCAAAATTACATAACCAATAAAATATTTAGGCCCTATAGTTGGATTAAAATTCTTTTAAAAATGCAGATCCTGTTTTTGTCATCTTGTTTGGAGTCTTTTGACCTATGTTGAGCCATAGCAGACATGCTTATTTTAAGGTAACATAAAATTCTGAAAGCTGAGGTCTTGTGGAAGGATGGAAAGAAATATCTTACAGATGACAAGAGATGAATCAGGACATCTGCGCACATCATCTGCTATGTGTCATGACAGCATTAGTGCTCAAGAATATGAGGATTGGTTGTCTCCCACAAGCACTTAGTTCCATTAAATAAGTAGTCCTGAGAAAAAGTGAGAAAAATCATTCTGTTCAGCTACATCCTAAGTGATTTTTGAGTGAAGTGCCAGGGAAAATCAGAACAGTGCACTCTCTTCGGTGGGACATCATATAGGTTCTGCAGGCATCCTTTTGCAGTATAGAACTGGACTGATTTTATAGAAGCATTCTGTAGGATTGCAAGGTACAGCAGTTGTTTTGCTTGTAAGCTAGTGACTCCGTGCCCCTCAGTGTGCTGTTTCTGAGTGGTGGAAGAATTCTTCCCTGTAAATTAGTGCTCTAAATTGTTTTTTCCAGTGTGATTAGCATTCACTTTGCACAGGAAAGAGGCTGCATAGCTTCTACATTCATTCTGCTTTTCTCTTCACTCCAGACACTATTCCTTCCACTCAACAGTCATTCCCCTGGATACCATTCATTTCTGTTTAACGCAGGAGAATTTCCCCAAGCCATAGCTTGCAGGCAGTATGTTTCCCATGAAATCTTTCCACAGTACTTGCAGCCAAAGGAAATGAAAACATTAAAACTTACCAATAGGGAAAGCTGAAATCGGTATTGCCTTCAGTGTATTACTTTCTTGGTCTTGTTGCCAGACGATAAGAGGCCACTTACTTAACCCACCAAGTAGTTTGTGTTTCCTATTGAAAGAACAACTTGGTTAATAACTTAAAAACTCAAGCCAGTATAAAGCCTCCCAAAAAGTTCCAGAGATATCAGATGAAAAATACAAGCATTCTGCTAGCTCTGAGCTATGGGGTCTCTATGAGTCTTAACCTGGGCAGCATGTAAAAATGCTGCCAGTGCTGAGAAAAATTTTTGCTGTAGCACATCATTAATAATTAATGCTTGTGCATTTTGCCACTGCAACCAGAGGAAAATGATTAAATTGTTACTTTAATGTAGAGAATATGCTGACCTTTCTTTCCAGCTGTTAAATCAATGGGCAGGAGAACAATGTTAAACCACAGGGTGGTTTTGGACCACCCATTGTAACAGCAGTGTTGTCTTTTCTTTTTTTCCCCAGAATGAGGTGGCAATGCTTCTCAAGCCAATATCAGAGAAGATTCAGGAAATCCAGAACTTCAGAGAAAGGAACAGAGGAAGTGAAATGTTCAACCACCTCTCAGCCGTTAGTGAAAGCATACCTGCCCTTGGGTGGATAGCAGTGGTGAGTGACACATGAGATGGTTGGAAGGGTTGTAAATGTGCTTCTGGATGGTGTGGTCCAGAATAGTTTCAAATCTTGCAGAACTCTGCAGTCTCATCTGCGTAGTTCTTCAGTCTATTACACCCAAGAAGGTGTTCTGTAATATACCTAATACATCAGGGAAAGTATCTGACTAATGTTTTACTTCATTTTTCCTTCTGTTATTTCCTGCTACCATGGTTTGATGGTCCTAGTCTCCTAAACCAGGCCCTTATGTCAAGGAGATGAATGATGCTGCTACCTTTTATACTAACAGGGTATTAAAGGACTACAAGCACAGGTATGTTGCCAAGCCCCAGTATCTAGTAGCCAGAGAACAGAGCATTAACCATACAGACAGGGTTCACAATGCCATCACAGAAAGCATTTTGTAAACTAAAAAGCATTTGATAAAATCTGCTTGCAGTAGTATATTTTCTCCTCCTCATCTTTGACCCGCAACATGTTGCAGTGAGAATGGCAGCAGCACCACCAGTGCTGGTTTTCAGTCTCTGCAAATGACAGGATTATATTTAATTTTCTGGCATTACAGAATCATAAGCTTATATGCAAATGTATATTTACATATCAGTGTGTGGCCAACTAGCTGCTGTGCATCCTTGTCTCATTTGTGCACTCATACTGTGGCTATTCTTGCTTTTCGCTTGAAAGTGTGCATTTAGGCGGTAGATGTATACAACTGAGCATCTAATTTCATAGCTACCAATTTGATTTTTTTTCTGTACCACTGGATTGTTTTTAAGACCACAAGGAATTCATTAAAAAGTTCCATGAATGAGATTTGTGAGCTGACAGCAAAAAAGAAAAAAATACAGGTCCTTTCTATGCCCTCTTAGAAAAGTTGTATATAAATCATGTTGATTTGGTACTTTTGGAAGCCACATTTTGGCTCTTGGTTTTTCTATCCCAGTGAAGAACAGTATTTGTTATTGAGTCTTTCCTCTTTAGTGAGGCAAACTTTATCTATATAAAACCCAGTTGTATGGATTTCTATTTATTGTCTAGGTTTAAATATATATTATGTACTATATATAATATTTTATATATATTATGTATTAATCCTGAAGCCTTAGTTTACCTACTGAAGGTAGTACCCACTGGGGTTACTTGAAGATATTGAGAATATAGCTTTAGTACTTCTGGAGAAGAAAATGTCTTACCTAACACTATAAATAGGGTACATTATTTAGGTATTTAGTTCTTCCCCTAATAAGGAATTCAAAATTTCCTGTTTTTCACAGTGTCTTCCAAAGCAGTGGAAGGCTGTCTCTTGACTTCAGGCTTTGGATTAAACCTGTTGACCCAGATCCTCAGCAGTATTAAGAATCAAACCCCAAAGGAAATAAATACGAGGTAGACACCCAAATCCTTTTGAACATCCAGTCCGTAGCCATCACTACTCAGTAATAATTTTTTATAACTAAGGACTTAATCTTACAAGCTGTTTCTCTCTCTCTACATATTTCTTGTTTTCACTTATTGTCCCATCAGAAGACTAAGCCTTCCAGATAATGTTTCCAGAGCCAGCTGTGACTTATACTTGAAAAATTCTTGATGTATAAATATTTTAGTCTGATGACTATAACATGATCCAGTATTACCCTGGCTACATTTGAACTTGGAAACTAGAATACTTTACAGAACCCATGGATGTTTAATTTTCTAAAATTCAGCACCCTGAAACTGAGTCTGAGAGGCTGCTGCACAGCGCCATGTACCTTTTGTGCTTCTTCAGTTGACTTGGAGCCTGATTGGAATGATGACACACCTTCATGAATCGCTCTGTGCTAGAGGCATCCTTTGCCTTTGTCTATGGAAGGATCTAAAAGCATTCTAGTGTAGTAGGCTTCAGTATTTTCAGCACTGGGCTGGCTGGCTGCCTGTCTGCTAACTGATTTGTCCGTGGCTTTAAGGCAGACATTGGGTTTTACCTGCTTTAAGCAAGAACAGCAATGCTTTCAGGTTTTAAGTACATTCACACATATAAGTATTGTCTCTGTTTTTACAGTGACACACGCCATGTTGATTGGGTGAAGTCATATCTGAACATCTGGTCTGAACTTCAAGCTTATATCAAAGAGCATCATACCACAGGTCTCACCTGGAGTAAAACTGTAAGTACTCTTTCCTTCTTCATGATGACCATAAAATGCCGGTAACCAAATTGACTTTTAATGCAGGTCATTAGCTCAGAAAAAATAAATACATAGGCTAGGGCAAAAGTTATGGTCCATGGACTTCCCAACCAAGACAGTAAAATTTTGAAAGATGTGGACATGTGTCAGGCCATTAAGGTACAGGTTTGGCAGAAGAGGGAAGAATGATTTGGGATGGTTATGGCCATAACTTCCAGCTGGAGATGGTGAGGAGAGGCAGACAGTTCTCCAGGCCTGCTCCAGTATAAGGTAGAAACAAAAACAAACCCCAGAAATTTGAAGGATATGCCAGACTAAAATAAAACTGGGGGAACATGACAGGGAAATAAGAAGGGTGGAAAGAATCTGGAGAAAAGAGATACAATAACAGGAAAAAGTAGCACAAGGGATACATACCAATTTCTTACTTCATAGCTAGCTATCTGTATAAAACTTCTTTTATACATACGGAAACAATTTCTGAAATACATATAAAGTAAATATAACTGTATGCCTAATTATGCTCTCTATTTTATAAACATCTCTATATAAACATCTTCTGTGTGTTACATGTGAGATGCATAGAAAGATGATGGCCATGAATATTGTTTTCTAAGAGACGTATAAACATGAAGAATTAATTTTCTTCTGGGTATAAAAGTAAGAGTTTATGTCCACTGTCTATATTGATGCAATATTGTATCATTCTAGTAACATGTTCATGTGTATGATCAGGTTAGGAGAATTGCTGAAGTATATTAAAATATAATCACCAAAGTCTTTGCTGTTATCATCTCCTAAACTTACCAGTGCACTCACATACATGCACATATGCAGTCTTTCACCCGAAGTTTATAATTTCTTATATATAGGCAATTTTTTTTAATTTTTTTTTTTTTTAATTGGATGACTATTCAGGGGACTGGTATGGGCCACCAGATAATTTAATTTCCAGACCAACCTATTGTAAGAACTCAGGAATGTCGGGAAGTGAGGTAGAGCTGTTGAATGGAATGTATTTTAACATGGAATAAGAGATGGAAGACCTGTCCTATGAGGAAAGGTTGAGAGACTTGGGCTTGTTCAGCCTGGAGAAGAGAAGGATCCAGGAAGGCCTTATTGCAGCCTTTCAATATATAAAGGGGGCTTATAAGAAAGATGGAGAAAGACTTTACCAAGTCCTGTAGTGACCAGACAAGGAGCAACAGTTTTAAACTGAAAGAGGGTAGATGCAGATTGAATATAAGGAAGAAATTTTTTATGATGAGAATGGTGAGGCAGTGGCACAGGTTGCCCAAAAAAGCTGTGTCTGCCCCATCCCTGGGAGTGGTCAAAGCTAGTCTGGATGGGTCTTTGAACAACCTGGTCTAGTGAGAGATGGCCCTGTCTATGGCAGGGGGATTGAACTGGTGGTCTTTAAAGGTTCCTTCAAACTGAAACTGTTCTGTCATTCTGTGGTACCTGGAAAAGTTACTTTATCTCCCCATGTATGGAGCTGATAACCATGTAAGAGAATGTATGTTGGGGAGATAACCATGTGAGAAAATGCATGTTACTTGTACTCAGCAACAGATTATGCAACTTTCTCTTCACATCTTGTACAATTAGATATTGTACAAGGCCTTACAGTACTCTAGTATTCAAGTGCAAGTTCAAACACAGGAGAGATGACTGTCTGTAGTTCTTAGTTTGAAGTAATGCAAAAATGCTTAAACAAGAGAAATTAAAAGACTGGAATTATCTGCTGCTTTGTAGGTTTCTGTAGTAAAAGATTCAAATATTAAGCATGATTCTCTTCCTTAATTTAGTGCAAAATTTCACACTTGCTACATCCTACTCTATTACAATCAGCAATGTGAGAAGACTTAATAGTTTTTAATGATTAGGTAAGGAAAAGAAGTTGTATTACCCTGTTAGCCAAATTAGCCTGAGAATCTGGGACAGATTTAGTTTTGCTAATACAGAGAAGGAATCCTCTTCACCTTTAATGGAACTTCACGTGTATGGAAATAGTGTTGTAAGATAAAGATTTGTTATAGCCATTTGATTAAACTGGAGGAACTCTCAGTGCTGATGGGTACTGGTAAGTCTTACTCAGAAGTGTAACTGTTGCAGATTATATTTGACTGGCCTTATACCCATCTTTCTATTTCCCATTCTTTCCCATTATTATTATATAGTCTTACATAATTCTCATTTTATCTTGTACCCATTTCTATTTCCTATTATTTCCCATTCATCTTTCTATTTATCCATCGCATCTTTCTATTTCGGTCTCTTCAGTTTTGCAAAAAATTGCTGAATACAAATCTGGGTGTGAGTTGTTTATATTAAGCATAGCTTCCTGCCAGCAGTGCCCACTGCCTCATGAGTGATAAGCCCATTACAGCATCTGAAGTATTGATTTCACTCACTTCAGATATCACTCAGATCTGGAAGCTGACTTGGAAGTATGGCTCATTTAAGTTATCATTCATATAATGTGTGTCAGAAATATTAAATTCAATTACTAACATTTTTATGGATATATTTTTTTTAAGTTTTACTTCATGTAAAATTACATGGGTTTTTCACTTCATGACTTACTTCATGTTTTACTTCATAATTCTATGTGAATTTAAGGAAATTAGAATCCAGTAAATTAGCAGGTTGTTTAAATAGCTTGTTGTTTCAATGTTATTTAAATATTTCTATGAAGCTTGGTAACAAATATATTTAAGAAAGCAAGAGTTACCCAAGTGATAATTTCATTTTTATTATACATTTTAAAGTAAGAGTGAAAGTTGCAGATTCATGCTGTGTGAAGGGAAGCATAAAGGTCTGCAGAATCAGGGCCTAAACAGAAATAGATGTAAAAGCTGTAGATATATTCCAGACACAGTTGTTAATCATTGCACACAGCAGCTTCTACTTACATGCATAAAAGGAAAAAGCAGGCATTTGGCAAAGCATTAAGAAAGTGGCACGTTTATGAAAGGGAAAGGTTGATGCAGAAATGCTATTTTACTGAAGAGAGAGAAAGAAAGGCAGAGTTTGGCCTGTATAAAAGATATAAAAGTACATTATACCGGTAGTTTACCCTTCAGAGCTGCAGAAGTCAACAAAGCATTGCTTGAAGCTTTATATAAAAAGCTATTAAGTAACGTATTTGGCTATTTCTAAAGAGAGTAAAGAGTCAGGGAGAGCAATAACTACTGCTTCTTTCAGAGCTGTATTCTCATAGCTTGAACTGCAACAAAAGCCCAGGAACATCTGTCTGCATGCAACTATGCTTGGTTTCCAAAAAGGAGGGGACAGGATTTTTTAGTGGGCAGTTGGCCTCTTTACCTATAGGTTCTGTATACAATGGTACACACAGTTCTGGCCATGCTCCATGGCAGTATCCCAAAGCTGTGCCATTTCCAGCCCTCCTGTACCCTTCCATCAAGCTGCACAGGGCAGCTGCAGCTAACCTTGGAACAGATCACTAGTGCATATAGTAAAGTGTTCCTGGCTCTGGCAGTAAGCATGCAGCCAGCCACTTTACAACAAAGTGACAGAAATGTCTTAATAAATTACAAGACAGACACTAAAACAGATGCAGAAGCTTGAAATAATGGCTAAGCAGTTGGCTTTGGCAATAATGGTTACCTCTATCAGCTTCATAATAAATTTGTGATAAAAGCAGATGCTTACAGATCTTTGAATCTAACACAATGCTTTCTCCTTATTCACTTTGGAGTGAATAAGGTGTGTGACAATATTTTACCCCTTGAGAACATCCCATTGAAATGTGTGGGACTGTGTGAGGAGAAAGCCAAGAAATCAGTGGAGTTAAGGACCTTGGAACCTTTGTGTATCAGAGCATGTTTTGCTACCCATATGAAGTAGTGGTACAAAACTGGGCCTTATGTAAATTAGAGGCATTTCAAGACATGATGGATACAGTAAGGGTATTTATTGGTATAGTGCTCACAGAAGAAAACTACATATATAAAGTATGTATGTTTGTGAGGAGGACTGTCCCAGAGAGTAAAAGGTTCCATTCTGTATTTTTACCATGATCTGAAGTATTCATTTCCATTAACTGATTGTACATGTGTCAGAAAATGTATGCTTGTCAGTGGAAGTCAGATGGATCTACAGTATTTCCTTGAAGTGTAATTTTGTAGTTCATTACTTTAAATTTAAATGTGAGCCACCTTCTGCTGCACATACCCTGTGGTGAGTGGCAGCTCACTATACTCACTATGCTCACTAAATCTCAAGTTAGCCATCCTGAAAATGGGAACAGCAGCAATTACGAACCTAATGGAAATTTGCAGATTTTTAATTTGCTACCAGATGTGATATTCTCAGATGTCAATGAGTCCTATGCAAAAGCTGTTATTGTAATGAAATGTTTTAAATGCCCAGTGTAGCATTTTACCCATGCAGCAACTGTCATTTTTTCTTGCTACAACTTTCTGACTTCACATGAAATCTACAGCTGTAACAGCAATCTATGTCTTTTTTTTCAGTTCTTACTGATAAACAGCAAGTGCCCTGTCTTTTTGGTTTTTTTTTTGCGGGCAGAGGGACTCTATTGAAGCATGGCTCTTTTTTCCCTCCACTGTTTTTTGGTGGTCCAAAGGAATGAACAGCTGTAATATAAGTTCACAAGAATGTCTAGTAAAAGTTTGTTTGCTATAAGGACTGCATGAGTAAGCTGGAGGAAGTGAAACTTTTGCTCCTATTTCTGCAGGTTAACTTCGCAGCAAGAAAACAACCAGTGATAATGGGAGATTGCTGTAGTTTCCTATACATTGAATAAGTGTTAAGAAACAAATCTTGCTCAAGGATAATTGTCTGAATGTTTCTGTCAGTTGCAGGTAGATCTGCAGTTAAATTCTTTGTATATAATAGACATTTAGGACAAATTTTGCCAGCAGGATTTTTTTACAAAGAGGAAATATTTACAAACTAACAGTGAATTTCATTACAGCATTGAGTTTCCAATACAGAATTTCACTCAAGTGACAAATGTCTCCCCACCTTTAAAAATCAGAATAAATTCTTAGGCGGAAGCCTGCATCTTTAGATCTCAGAAGCAGCTGAGATTTATTTATATCCTGTTCCCATTTAAGCCAATACAGTATCTTCCAGTCTTTTTTTCCTGAAACATCTTTAAGAAACATTTCTAACTCATTGGATAGCATTCTAAAAACACTCTTTAAAAACTGAAATTCTCCACAGGCTGCACACCAAGAAGGACCATCCTAATTCCTACATTAGCCTAACAGAGTAAATTATACTAGTGTCAGTACAGACTTTGGCCACTTCATTCTAAACAATCACCTCCAGGCATTTTCTTACAAAATGGCCCTGTCTCCCTCTTGTACTATCAAAACATTTCCCAGAAATACATCATCTCACTACATAGTGAGGTGAACAAGGTGCAAAAGACCAACTTCTGCAGGCAAAAGCCTCCTATTATCCTTCCAGTATCTCTTCTCTGCTGTGTTTAGTTTGACCCACTTATCAAGCAGCCACTGTCTAAGCCACCTCACTAAAGCTAAAGGTCAGAACTGTAGTAGCAAATTCCAGCCACAGCCACAACTGCAGTCCCAGGGGCCTTATTCAGATAGAAGTAAGGGCAGCACAGATATGATTTAAATGCCTATATCTTGGATGAGATGTAGACATTTTCAGAGTGATCAATTTTTCTTAGTCGTAGCCTTTCCTCTCTTTTTCTGTCCCCTTCCATTCTTTTCTCTATTTCCATATACTTTTTAGTTGAAAAATTTGCATCCTTTAACCTCTGCTGTTTCTTTCTCAGACAGTAGGCAATGCTCAGGTTTTGGTACACTGTTAATTAAGAAACTGGCCATCCTGGCAGCTCTGCAATAGTTGCCTCTTTGGTGGAGACTGCCTCAATTATATCCAAGTCCCTTTGAAAGAAAGCAGTTTTACTCCCTTACCCCAACAATGGCTGACAGTGTTTGCCTTTACTGGGTATCAACGGTGTCCTTTGAACATCAGTGATCAAACACCATTCAGATGCCTTAAGGGAGAACCTAGGAGAGACTTGTTCGACAACAGCTGTCAAATGCAGCCTGACCTGTAACATAATGCAACCTAGTTCCAGCAGAAAAGGAAAATTGCAAGTATGTAAAATAGATAAAAAAGGAAGAGGTACATCTATTAAAACTTTGTTATATTGCTAAAGGGGTTGATCTTCTTTTAACTGAATGTTTATGTTACTAAAAGATGCTTTAATGTGTCTGTTGGAGTACATGTTGACAATTAGAAGACCTTGACTGTGTAAAACATTGGGTAACTGTGAAGATGTAAGTGCCATTTTAAATCCTGCACAGGTAATAAATGGCAGAAGGCTTCAAAGTTTGAAAACTCAAAAGATAAATAATTCTCCTGAGGCCCAGTAACTAGAAAAGAGCTTGGCCTGGTTTTTGTGGTTTTGTGTTTTAACTCACAAAGATTACAGGCCCTGTAAGTCAGCTGTTTCATCTACTAAATTGCAGATCTCAGGGCAGCATAACCCCTTGCAGACAGATGGCTTAAATACAGTAGGTAATAGAACTGTTGTGCTAAGCTACTTTTACACAAAAAAACACCTTAACAAGAGCTCTGTGCCCCAGAGTCACAGTCCACCTGTTCCCAGAGGTTGATACGTGATATTTTGAGCTTCATGATTCTTCTCTTTGGCTGTGCATACGTATGGAAAGAACAATACAGAATGCTGTAATCATTTGAGGTGTGAAACTAGGATTACTGTAAAGGGGAGAGAGAGAAACCAGGGGTATCTTTTTTTTTGAGAAGAATGTAGTTCCCATTAGGATTCGTGTTCATCTGCTGCCATGAAAAGAAGGCTTTTCAATAAATTAAGGAAGGGATTTTACGCCTCTATCTAAGCCACCTGTTACTCAGCCACAAACAAATACTTCCCTCTTAATAGGAATGACTAATAAAATAGGTACGATATATTACACACACGCATATGTAATATATTTATATGCATTATAGAGATGCTTATAATCTGTTTGTCTTGAGTAAAAATTACTGTTGCCGCTACAAGAAATGTGTATTCATTCAAATACTGCCAAGCAGGTTCCCACCACAAGAACTTTGCTCCCCCAGTTTCCATACTGCACTGTGTCAGCCTAAAACTGGATAAACACGGAGGAACATCGCAGGTGTTTTGTACAGCGCCGGGCACGTAAGTCCGTCATATCCCCAGAGATACGAGCCTCTGAGTAGGGCTCTGTGTTGCTACAATACTACAAATATAGTAACAGTGTCGCGGAAGGCTAAACCAGGGAATTGTTCAGCAAGAGTGGCTCAGGAAATAGTAACATCTGTGATAAGAACTAAAAAGAAATTCTTACTGTTTCTCAGTAGCTGGGTTTAGACCAAAAGACATGTCAAGTTGCATATGGCCACCAAAATTTACTGACCATACGGCATTCAGAGCACTTGTGTTACGTACAAACAGCATTTTATTTCTCTAACAAACAAGACTGGCTGTTGCCCTGTGATCCAGGGGAAGCCTTTAGGAGAAATGTGCTGTAACAAGGCTCAGCTTCTCAGAAGCAAAGGGCTTCACTCATCTTGACTGTAATTTCAAGGGAATTAAATGAGATTCAAGATAGATGATTTTTAACAGCCAGCTGCCTTAACATAAATGCTCATTTCTTTCTTCCAGTGAGCCAGCTAGGTAGCCAGCAAAGAGAAAGAGTACCCTTCTGCCAGTTGTACAAGATAAAGATAGAAATACAATATATTTTGAGGCTGTACTGCAACCTTGCAAGCCCTTGCACAGTGATAATACACATTAGAGAAAAGAAATAGTACACATCTATCAGATCCAGCTCCATGAGCAGCTTTAAACACTGTCACTACAGGAAGCTACGGAGCCACCGTCAGTGGGAGGCCCTTGGGCCCCTCTGTAGATGGTTCTGGGCTGTCCAGCAAGGAGCAAACCCTGACCTGCTCCTGTCACCCCCTTCAGAGCATGGTTTAGTTGAAGGCTGAAGACAGTTTTTTTCCCTAGGAGGAAATTTCTGGAATGTTTCATCCCCCACAGTTCTATAACTACATGGCTGCAGGAGCTGCATCTCCTGTTCTTGATAGGACCTTACTCAGAGAATTACATTTCCCGATATCAGAAAGCTCCAGGAGCAAGGTTTAAAGCACATCAAGTGCACTATGATACAAAGCTAGCAGGTTAAAAGTTAATGGCTTATTTTTGTGTTACATTCTCACCAAGTAAGGCTGCAGCTATGTATTCCCCTGATAATTCTCACAAGTGGCGTATTTGCAAATGATGGAAAAATGGCCACACCAACATGTAAATGGGAGCAGTCGGCTATCAGCATAACTTGACATGATGTCTATAGACACCACAGCACTGAGAGCAGCAGCTGTTACCGAGGCAAACAGCTGAAAGAAAAAGGAAGAAAGGGGGCTTGCAAATAACCGCCTCCGCTAGTCCAAATGGCTCTTAATGCTCTTTGTATAAAGATACGCTGTTGTTAACATCTGCTTGAAGTTAATCTGAAGAGTTGTTTGCAGATAGCAAAGCTGGTAAGCACCTGCTGCTTTAGGATAGATGAACTTTTGTGGGCATATAACATGCTATTTTATTCCCAGCAGCTCTCACAAACATCACCCTATAAAGAACAGAAATGAATGGAGTGAAGGGCACTCTAGTTGAAATTGAATAGGACTATACACAAGTATTGCCAGATACCAGAACAATCTGAGTCTGGTTCAGAAATATTCTAGAGCCTGAGGATCTAAGTGGTCTTAGAAGGGTGACTAAGGAAAGCAAACCAATTGCTAGTGACTCAGGTTGGTAACTTGGAGGTCTGTGCATTAATAGAAGTCAAAACTAATGAAAAAAGAAAGTTCCTGGAACTGCTTCACTGGGCTGACTTGCAAAATGCCCTTTGCATCAGCATGTTTGAGTGCAGCACAGGTCCCATCTTTATGGCATGGAAAGAATGCAAGAAGTGCAACGTATTTTCTGCATTTCCAGTTCACTTTTGTGCTTTCTGTCCCCTTGTGAGATTGTGTCTGAGCCACTCTTCCCATAAAGAATTTCACCTCACTTGAACATTGATTTCAGTCAGGTAAATCAAAATGGCAAAGAAAAGATGACAAAAGCCAGAGTGAGACTGAACCCCTCTTTAAAGCAAGTCTCTGTATGCCTCCTCATTAGTGAAACTTGTCTATCTTTTCCATGCCATTCTATTTCAATAGGGAATTGTCCTACTGGATGTGCCCATGCTATAAGATGGTGGCTCTACAGTGGACCAATTAATCCCTCCCTGTACTTTAGCAAACGTTTTTGCCTTGATTTGTCCTTCAATTTTGCCTGGGCCTAATTTATGACTGAAACTGTTTCCAGTTTCCAGAATGGCTGTAAATATTCAGACAACAATTGAAGATGCTGTGATACAGTATATGTTAGTTTGTGTAGCTGTAGCTCGGGTCATAAACTAAACAAGAATTTGTCGTACAGGACAACAGTTAACAACAGCAGTTCAGTCCATCTCTTATTTCTATGACTGCCCACAATTAAGAGGAAAAGTGCGAAGGGTGACTGAATCCTATCTTCTGAGACCTTGTGACAGCTCCTGTGTTCTTAATTAGATCTCACTCATCATCTTTTAAGCTCAATGGAGCTAGCCACTGAGTCTGGTGGAGGGACCAGGCTTTTAAAGGAAAGAGGAGGAAGCATCAGCAAAAGGGATGAATTTTTTTCCTACTCTTGAAACCCACTCAAAGGACTAGAATGTCTTCACTCCTTGGGTCAAGGACTAAGATTTTTTATTGGAGTTGTCTTTTAATCAGTATTGCTTTGGAAGGAAAAGCTGCTCCTAGTTTCCCAGATTCCTTCCCACCCCTGCTCTTTCTTGAAAGGTAAGACATTCTTCAGTCATACAAAACCACATCCAAGCCTGATTGATATATTTAAAATCCTTCCTTTCTATCTGTACTTTCACAAGATAGTTCTTTTGGAGTTTTGGGAAAGAGATCATCCACTTCTAAAGATAAATCCCTCTGAGTTTTGCTTTTCCTCAGTTACACAGACATTCCCATACTTTCACTGCCGTGTGGGACACTGCCTTTGAAGCACTATTCAGCAACATCAGCTGAGCCTGGAGTCTCCTGCATGATCTGTGATGGTCTTCCATTTGACACTTCAAGCAAAAAGACTGGCAGAGTGACCCACCACTCTATGTTGTACACAGAATACCCAGATAACTTCTACATTTTTTTTTCTCTAATGCATCTTTGCAGCCTTTGCAGAATTTAATTGGTAGTAGTTCCAAATGAATATGAGAGTCTTACACACACAAGTTTCTAGAAAATCAGAGCACTGTATTTATGCAGGTGGCAGCAATAAAGTATGTTTGGGAAATCAGATGTCAACCTGGAATTTGGGAAATCAGATTTTTATGTCAGACTATAAGTTATTAATCACTACCACTACTCCTCCTATAAAGCATACACTGTACTGTGAATGATGAGTGCCATTTCTGAGTATCCTGAGTACTATAAAAAGCCCTGCAAATGCAATGTTCATAATCCTGGATAACCAGGACAAAGTGGATTCAGTTGCTATGGTTGCAGGCAACAGATAGGGAAGATCTCTATTGCACCTCAAGCAGCAACAACTGATTGTACCACTAAATTCACTTATATTCTTTTGGGGTTTTTTATTTATAATAATTCACAGTTGTGCTGACTCTGCTGCAGGTAACATTACTGGCATTAGCAGAGGCAGAAAGACCAGCACTGTAATTTGAAAGCCAGTGAATAAGTTGTCCCTAGCCTAAAACAATGACCTATGACTACTAAGTATGTAAGCAGAAACACTCTGAGTTAAATGTATCCATGCAACAATGAAATGTGTCTAAAAGCAATCCAGTCTGTTCCGGTACATCTTGACAATAAATGATAATCAATTCCAAAAGGGGATTCTTCTTATATGTTTATATTTGATCAAAAAGATTTACTAGCATAGAAGAGAGCTCATTCCAGAAACAATCAGACTGTACCACTACACGGATTTCATTACTCACCAAAGTACCAGGAATTCAACAGTCTTTTTTTGTGCAATGCAGTTTTAATGTCACTAAGGTGGCAAAGAATTTTGCTATGTATTCATCACTAACATATTCCATAAACAGCTCCTTCAAATGCAACAGTATGTATATGCTGAAGATGTATATGCCAAAAGGGGGCATACATTAAGAGGTTAACTAATATTATTCCTTTTCCATCCTACTCTAATTAGGGTCATAATGATTAAGAGGTTTGAATGCAGTTAACTTACTCAAATGTTCCAAGCTTTTTTTTTTTTTTTTTTTTTGGCATAAATGTAAGAGTATGTGTGAAGATTAAAACCACAAAGAGCATGTTCACCTCAGGCCCTTTCCCATTATCAGTTTGGGATCACAGGCCAGAACAAGTTTACTTTTTAAAAAATAGCTACAGTTTTCACTCATGTGAGATGCATGAGCCAGATGGATACTTAGCTGTTTCAGTTTAGTGGAAAGCAGAAAGGGATGGCATCATCAGTGCTTAAATATAAACTCTTGAGTCCAGCTAAGCAGTATCTATTTACAGTATAGATTACCAGGGATGCACTTCTAACAACCTGTGTCTCCTAACAAAGGGAGCCAATTAGAGGAGCTGTGACTCTGTAAGTCACTGACATTTTCCCATTGTATCTGCCCACCTAATACATATATACTGGTATTGTGCATAATGTCTGTATAGTCATTTAAATGCGTCAGAGCCAATCTAATTTTTCACAACAGTTCTTTTAAAAGAGTCCCTGATCCGCTGAGAGAGGCAGGATCAGAGTGACACTCAGTGGCAAAAGAGAAAAAGCGATTCTCAGTTTCTCAGTTCTATCTAACATATTACTAGGATGCATAAAATTTTAATCAGATCATTATTCGTATTTTCTGCCTGTTTGATATTATTCTATGTAAGCATTATAACTCAGACCTAAAGATGTACTTTCAGTTACGCAAACTGAAAGAAAGATTGGATTACTTACTTTACCAAGGCTGCCCTCACTCATAACTTGTGTGCTGTGATCTCCTGCAACTGAAAAAAAGAAAAACAAATTTGAGAAATTGAACTAGTATCTCAAAAACCAAATTTCAGAAATGAGACTTGAATCACCATAGTTTTACATTCTGTTGTATATGAAGCTTTGCAGATGACTGGAACAGTCTGAAGAATAACATTTTACATCTTGCCTACAATTTAGCACGCTGCATATGTATAGCTGACAGTTCATGACCCTCACAGTTATTTGAGTTAGATCAAAACATTTTCTGTATGTTTCTGAAAGCAGACCAACCTATTGCTAACTGAATTTGGTATCTGAAAAAAAAAGGAGACATTTCCCCTTTCATGTAAGAAAACACTGGAATAAATTATGGAATCTTTACTTTTAAAGTTTTCTAACATCAGTCTTGACAACTATTTTGAGAAATATTTTAGGTAGAGTAGTGCTGCAGTAAGATAGTGCTGTGGACTGTCAGTCCTTCCAGCCTTGCCTGCTTGGGAGCAGGGGAAGATTCACAGTATTATGTCTGATTATGATGCCAGAAATTTTTCTGAGCCGGCAGCTGCCTAGAGTCAGTCAAACTCACAGCATTCAAGGATGTTAGTAAATAAGAGTTATCATAATACAATGTTCCTTGAAACACTGTGTGTAAAATAATTTCCATCTATCTCAAACAGGGTCCTGTAGCATCATCCATGTCTATGCGGTCTGTTCTAACAAGCAGCTCGTGCCTCTCCCCACCACCACCACCACCACCGCCACCGCCGGGACCTCCCCCCATCTTTGATACAGAAACTGTAAAGGATGAAGGAACTGCATCTCGCTCCGCCCTATTTGCACAGCTTAACCAGGGAGAGGCAATTACCAAAGGTCAGGAGAAATCAAATTTTGGTCCATGAGTCAGACTGTATCAAGAGCTGCCATATGTATTAACCTAACTTCCACTGCATTTTTAAGTTACATTTGAGCAACTTCTGAGGCTTCCAAGGAGTCTGATGAATGAGACTGCATACCAAAACCTCCTTCAGGAACAACAGCACCCAAGGCAGCCAAGCTGGACATCTTCAGTCCCCAGTAGCTGGTGAACCTCTAAGTTGCAATTGTAATAAAAATTTATTCCCCCTTTCTGATTCACATTCAGTGCCCCAACCTGTGACACAATGTGTTAAATGCTGGGTGAAAAGGTACGGCTCATAGATCAGCATGGACTACAATAATAAAGCTTTTTGTAATAACACTGGACAGTTGTACCTACAGTGGATGGCTGTGATTTTAAATACATAGGATTGATATATCTGCCTTTAATGCTGCAGGGATATGTCAAATATTATCATAAGTTAGAAAAATAATCTCATTTTTATGGATGAAAAAGTATGATATAACAAGCTCTCAGAGCTCGCTACAGAGAGGGACTAGAAGATGTTGTGGCATTTCCTGTTACAGTTCATGCACAGAAAAAGAGGTTTTATAGAAACTGCTAAAAAATGTAGGCAGTTACACTTTAGATCATTATCCAGCCAATCTTGAGGAAATAAAGAATTTAAATTCACAGAATAATTTAACACAATTACAAATGAACCCTTCCTGCTTAAATATGAACACCCTTAGGACTGGAAAACAGACTCTCCTTCATAAACACCCTTTCTTTTTAGGGCTTCGGCATGTTTCTGATGACCAGAAGACTCACAAGAACCCCAGCCTACGTGCCCAAGGTCCATCTGTTCGTTCTCCAACAAAAAGCCATACTCCAAGTCCCACCTCTCCCAAGAATTCCCCACAGCAGAGCCATGCCCCTGTCTTGGAGCTAGAAGGAAAGAAGTGGAGAGTGGTAAGTTCCAGTCACACCTCTGAACTGCAGCCTGCATGTTGCAAACCGGCTTGAGCACTGAAATGTCTTGCAAGAAGCTCTCCATAATCCAGGTGCAACAAGTCAAAAGTTGCAACTAAAATGGGCCGAGTCTTGCATTGCTCTGCCTTGCTACAGTTTAGTTTTTACTATTCTGTAGCATGTAAAATTAATTCATTTGTCTTTGAGAATCATATGCTAATTCATCTGACGAATGCTGGAACCAGCATATAACTTCCTTGCAAAATCAGACAATCCTCTAGAAACAAGTCCAGCGGAGAACTCCAGTTGAAACTCCAGTTAAAATCCCTTCTTACAGGCCACTCGTGCAAGTGAGAGATAAAGGTATTATCACAGAGCACTTTCTCCAGCTTTGTTAACCAATGGAATTACACATTTCTTTTTCATCACCCATTCCAAGCAAGTATGTCTCCCATGCTTAAAAGTTAAGGAGTGTTTTCCATTTGCTCAATATACAGATGGAAAAGGTAGATTTGTTTAAAGTTGGGATGTTAATTTATGTAGGCGTAAACCAAAGAATGTATGAGTGAAAATTCATGTGACTGTATGGTTAAAAGAGGGGGAAAACAATGTGCAGTTTAGTCATGAAGAAGTGTATACACACAGTGAGCTGGGGAGCTCAGTTTGCACAAGGTACAGTCAGTTTGCCGGGCTTATGTTGCCTTACACTTACAGTACCTGGAACTTTCCTTGTGCATCCATAGTCTTTCCTGGACATCCATGGAGTGTAAATTTCCTTTCATGCTTAATAGTGAAATGAAATTTCTTCACCTATTACTCTTTACTGTATATGGTAATGCCTGCACCAGTTCATAACACACTGTATAGAGCATTTTATAACATTTAGGGGAACAAAAGCTTTCTCTGTTCTTCACGGTGATGGTCTAAATTGGGTGAGAGCCAAGCAACAGTTTTGTGAATACATTTTTAAATTGTCTTTCTTTGCTACAAAATCAATGGATTTTGTCATGGTCTATGCTAAGTTCTTCAGTTCTGCAGCTCTAAAATATACTTGTGTCATCTAAGGGTGAATTAGGTGAAATACCCAGTCACCAAGCAGATTGCATTTTTAAGCCACAGGAAGGATATTGCTCTGTTGTAACTGAAGATGCAATGACTCCAGGATAAGTTGTTCTAAACTCTGTCTGACTGTTAGCAAGTTAAAGACAACCAATTAAATAAACTTTCTTTTGAAATAGGAATATCAAGAGGATAAGAATGACCTGGCCATTACCAACACTGAACTCAAGCAAGTGGCCTACATTTTTAAGTGTAACAAATCTACACTTCAGATAAAAGGAAAAATCAATTCAATTACTATTGGTGAGTGGAGAGCTCAGCTGGATTTCAAATGCCAGTCTTGAAAAAACTGACTTCTGTGATTAATAATGCATCTGAATCCTTCCATTCACTGTAATGGATTGGTCACGTGAGTAAAGTCTCTCAGCTATGCACTGCAAGACTGGGGATTTTCATAGTTAATGCAGCAGGTGTGCATATATTTGCTTTTCTCTTGCCTTTCTTATTTATGACTGCTTTTATTTTAGACAACTGTAAAAAGTTTGGCCTTGTGTTTGACAACGTTGTGGGAATCGTGGAAGTGATCAATTCCAGGGATATTCAGATTCAGGTAAATATCTGTTTGAAAAAACAAAGATAAGAGAACACGAAGGCAAAAAGTAAAGCCCAACATGTAGCTATATTTTAAAAACTCACAGGAGCACAACAAAAACAAGAGATTGATGCATTCAAATATATCTTTATATGCATTAAATTTTGATGATCTATTCAGAAAATGCTTATGAAAACTATTGACCCTCACTGAGCAAACCTCCCTTAGCCCAGTCCCTTCTGGTTCCAGTGAAGCTGAGAGATACGCATACACTGTAAGAACTGTTACTTCTGGCCCTTATTTTCTTGCTTTCATGCTATAAACAGCTCCTAATACTTGAAAGTTCAGTGGTGCTTATGGAACAAATCCTGGCAGTTAGCTAATAGATGTCTAAGATGAGAAGGTGGTTATTTCTTTTTTACTCTCTCAGTGGAAATGCTGAGATAGACTGTCAAAGGGCAACTAAATGATATAAAGTAAAAGCAGGTGCCAGGGTTTCGAAAATCTCCCCTGCCAGTGATGTGGCACAAGAGCAAGTAATGTAGTCACTTGCCTACAAATGGGCTGTGAGCCTCTACTGATTTTGTCTTTGATAACTGGTAAATAAAGCTTCATCAAAGATCATCTTCCTTGGGGTTCTCATGAAAAGAAGATATATGTATTTTATATTCATACATTGCCCTTCCTACTGGGGACACTTGCCTCATCCAAAATAGAGCAATCATCCCGTTCCAAAAAGGTCTAACTATACATGCTTTAATACTGGGTTGTGTCCAAGATACATGACCTAGTCTCAGCAGGGACTTTAGGATTTATTCTTTCAACTGAAAAAGAAATGAGATGTTTATTAAATTGTATCAAACTGCTGGTCTTCAAAGTGTAGTCTTTTGCTTAAAAGGGTGTGCCTGCTGTATGACATTACATGTAGACAGTCCTGCACCATACTTCAGAAATGCTGGTCACAGCCACCACATGGAATAATGGGAAGATACTTTTTTATATTTTGAACTTCATGCAAGTGGCTGATGTTGCTACTAGCTGTGCATCATCTACTGAACTGTAACAAGCAGTTTTATTCATGATCCCTACATGACTTCTTATGGCAGAGGCAGTTAGTTAAAGATCCCAAGCATCCATTTGAGTGCTTTTTAAAATAATTAGATTATTTTTATCATTACCTCTAAAACTGTTCATGAGAGCTGAAAAATTCATACATAATGAATAGTGAAACCGCAGCTGCTAATACTCAAATAAAAGGGAAATATTTTTTCTAAGAATCCAAATTCTTTTGATTAGCAGGTGCTATGAATATCACATAAAGCTTCTATGCCCCACTTCTATGCCACAGAGTAGAGTGGAGTTCCACTTAAGAAGGCAGAGTCTATCTACATGCTATATGCCACTTGAATCAGGCAGTTTCGGTAGGGTTTGACTATGACAAGTGCTGACCACCTCAATTTTCTCAATATTTTTAAGACCTGATCTTATAATTTCCAAATACATGATACGTTAATTTAACAAATCTCAGTAAATTCATCCTACCGATTTTGCTGTAGTTACTTCAGTGGAATATTGCTTGTCTTTCTCTCATTTATTACTATATCTCATTTATTATTATACTCTCATGGTATTTCTTTTCTTGCCAGATGTTTGCAGATTTTTTTAAACACACCCTCCTTTTGTTCTCTATTACATGAGAACCCATTAAAGAAAAGACAGTTTAAGATGCACTGATCCACTACATAGATCAGACTTCAGGATCAGGGTGAGATGCAAGAGAACAAACCACTTGTTCTTTGGCTGCTGTCACATTTAAGGAACTGAAACTGAAAATATATTCTTACCTTGAATGATGGGAGACACTTTTTCATTAACAAGTACATATCTATCACATGCTGTTACTGTTTTATGGCTTGGAGTAATTTCAGCCCTTTTGATGCATTGTCCATAGTATGTTGCTGTTCCTGCTTAGAGAGGGCAGGAGGAGAGGAAGGAATTTTTGCTGACAACCAGCCAGTTAGCCAGTCAGCCATGAAGAAACCTTTTTATCCATAGAATTGTAAACAAGAGATTTCTTTTTCCTCTCAAGTAAATCTCGTGCTTGCTTTTAAAGTGATATAAGAAATACCTTTAGGGATTTAATTAAACTGATCTCAGTGTATTTTCAGAACTGTAGCTTGCCTGAAGGATATAAAACCCATTTCCTATTTTATGCTGTAAAACCTGAAAGAGCTTTCAAGTCTTTAGAACATATTACAAATCACTTGTTGAATACTGCTGTATGCTGGGATCTTTAATTTGCCCTTACAGGGTTGGAACTGACATGTTTGATTTCTTAACTAGTTTTCACTGATGAGGAAGATGAACACGGCCTAAACATCAGCCCAAAAGTGTCACTGAAATTAGATGGAATGAGGGAAGCACTTTCATCAAGTGGAATATTAAAAGCTTGCTGTATATAAGTTTGCTGTTGTGTATAGATCTTTGTTACCACCACCAAGAATTTTCACCATTTCTAACAAATCAAATATAAGCATCATGCAGGCAGGTGACACAGAGATCAGATGTTGTTGGCCAAAATTAGACCTGGCAGGCAATGAGAATTTTATTAACAGTATCTTTGTATGCATTTTAAGTTTGATATTAAGTAGATTTTATTTTGCAGGTGATGGGGAAAGTGCCAACCATTTCTATTAACAAAACAGAGGGGTGCCACATCTACCTCAGTGAGGAATCATTAGATTGTGAGATTGTGAGTGCAAAGTCATCTGAAATGAATATCCTCATCCCCCAAGATGGTGATTATGTAAGTGAGATATTTTAAAGCTTTCCTCCCCCTTCCCACCAGTCTTGGTAGCTAACATCACTTAAACTGCTAGGAAATAGACTAATACATTACACATACCACATCACCAAATAATTATCTAAAACAATTGAATTTCTTTGTACAGCTATCTCAGCTGTCAGTGCAGGAAGAACTCCTCATTTTCTGGGGCATAAAGGAATTTCAAAGATCAGACATGATGCTCGCTCTTTCCATTTTGATAGCTAATGCCTTCATCTCCTGTCCATTTAATTTTCTTTTTTGACATCTAAACATAATTTCCCAAAGAAACTCACTTCACACAAGAGCATTCAAACCTGAAGGTGATGATGCTAAGATAACAAATATAATACTACTATAGATTAAATAATACAGTATACTTTTTTCTTTTTCCAGAGCTGTTGGTAGATGGCTAGCATCTGCAGTACATCTTAGTATTTTTAACATATATCCTTAAAAGATACTTAAACATGTGCATTTTCCTGGCTCCTTTTCTGTTCCAGTAAGATTTTCATACTGTGCCCACTGGCAGTTCTAGTAAAGTCCTGCTCTGTCACTTCACACACTAGCAAAGGATCATGCAGGCAGAGAATGCTTGTAATAGTTTCCTAGTTACCTCAACAGAGCAGTGCTGAAATTGCACTGAACTGCCATAGACAGAACTTAAATTTCTCATTACTCTTTTGGGCTGGAATTTTGTTCGGTAAAGGGGTTTAAGCTTTTTAAAAGAAAACATGTATCAGAGAATTCTCATGCTCTGCATTTCCAAAAGTGACAGCTGGCTGCCAGCTTCAGATAACTAAAAAGGGAATGATTTTCAGTGGGTGCATATTCACCTATTTCTTAAAAATAAAAGTCCTTTTGACCAGTCTCACCTCAAATCACCATAACATCTGAAATTACTAGCTATGGAAACACATATTTGAGGTCTGAATAAAAAAAAATACCCTTCTCTTCACATCATTTTTTGTTTACTCGGAACAGAGAAAGACCCAACAACATCTCCCATCCTTTCACCAAATACACGGAATAGAAGGAGATTTTCTTAGATGCTCTGCTTCTGTTTGTGTATTCCACAAGGGATGCTGAATCTTTCAAAGTGTATCATACTTAAAATGGTAGTTTGGGGGGGGTGTGTTATTTTATTCTTTCATATTGTAATATTGCTTTCATCCTTAAAATTAGATTCCTTGCTAAATGTCCATATCTAAATCCTTCCTACTGTCTTCCAAACCAGCCACTGACGGAATCTAAAGTAATTTCTGAGGCTTATTTACTTAGTTGTTCCAAATAATGGTGTGAGAGGGATTATTGCAAAGTAGTACCCTACTGAGGCTATTTGAAACTGGGTAGCAATAAGGCTTTTTCCTGTGTGGCATTGTAAAATAGCTTCCTAGGGTAATGAAGAAGGCTTCCCTCTAATCCTGGCATGTCTGAGCTATCAATGCTTTCTCAGTCATGTAGCACTAATAGTATTCCGCCAGTTTTCATGAAGTATCCACTGTTTATTTAACCACCATTGTTGCTTTGTTTCTTACCAGAAAGAATTTCCGGTTCCTGAACAGTTCAAAACAGCATGGGATGGATCTAAGTTGGTCACTGAACCTGCAGAGATTGTGGGTTAACTTCCTAACGCCATACAGTACTTGCTGACCGTGACCAGACCACAGCCAGCATGAACAAAGCAGTAATGTAAAGAACTAGAAGTAGCAGTAGCTCATACTGCTGTGATAGGCCTTCAAACATTAGCTCTGCATGCTAGAAACAATAACACATCTGGCACCCTTTTGTTAGGCATCCCAGTACTCTTCACGTTTGCACAGTTTGCCTTCACATACATTTTTAATTCTCCATGATTTCATGTGAATGTAATAGACTAGAACCCCCACTCTCCAGTCACATCATTGGTTTGAAACACTGTATGCATTAAGCCAAAATACTGCATGATACATTTTGTTATCATCTTGCTTCAGTGCATTCCTTTTTATGTTCCTGCTAATCAAAAAAAGCATTAACACTTTAAGATGTTTATTTTTACCTATGAAGCAATTTCTGTATGACGCAGTAAAAATGCACCCCTAGAAAGTATGCAGTTCCTTGTAGTTCTGTGGCAATCATAATGGGGTTTGTTTTAAACAAGCAAAAAAAGGACAACTTTCAGCAATACATTTTGCTAACGGAAGATTAAAGAAAATCTGGTATTTTAATCAAACACTTTTCTAATATGGATATTTAGAAGATCCCTGTGTGAAGTAAGATTATTACGGTCCACACAAACTTGCTGTTGCCTTCTCATTTCTTGCAAATTAGTAATTCTTTTTAACCTAAAACTTCGTTTAAGCTTAAATCTCATTTAAGCTAAAACCTTGCAGGAAATCACTTAAAGATTGTTTGCTCCTTGGATTCTTTTTTTTTTTTTTTTTTTTTTGTGAGAGTCTCTCATGCTTCAAAATTTCACACTGTATCTTGCATCCTATTCAGAAGCCTCAGGGAGGCATTCCATGTCAGGTACCAGCTAGTTTCCTTATTAACAACGTTGCTTTCAAATATTGCTCTTGTAGCTCATATTCATTTAAAATACCTTCCTGTTTCTTCCCCTTTTTTGTAGGACTTTCTCAATTTCAAATATGCCCACAAAGCAAAGCCATACATTTATGTTGTACTAATTCTGAGCCCAAATAAAAGGGTAATTTCCTGGTTAGCCCTTTGATGCTACTTTATAGTCCCTATTAGAGATGCTTTTTTAACAAAGGTGAGTGTTGTATACATTTGTGCTATTTCAGCACATAGTACGAATAAAATTTTAACAATTTTAAAAGTCAGCTTATGTTTTTGACTACTTGTAATACTTTGTACCAGAGAAATCACAGTGAGATGCTTGCAGAGCTAGTTACAAGCTAAATTTTGTGCCTAATTTACCTTGAAAAGTACAGTAATTCTTGAGGGGGTTTAAATATATCTTTGATTGTAAACCCCGTACAATGCAACCAGTAGTGCTCATTCCGTAAGGTTTCGCTATCTAATGTTTAATCTATGTGTATAATGTGTTTGCTTTAATACATACCATTTTTTCAACAGTAAACTTCTTATAAAATAAAAAGGAAAATGTACTTGTTTAAATACAGAGTTGTTCAGAGCTTGCGTCGTTGCAGTGTTTGTCCTATCTGCTTTTTCCTTAAATGCTGTTTCAAAAGCTTAATTGAGGAAGACATAGCTCCTCCTCCCATTTCATTAAACATTTATCACTTTTGCTGCCATAAGCCACCTCATGGTGAACAGTGGATATTCTGCACGCTAGCAGATAAACTTGAAGTTTTGTGCATATAACTTTGGTGACAGCCAGAGAATTGAGCATTTTATGAGTCTCACTTTCAGGTACACCTGTATCTTCCAGAGATTATGTCTAGGGAGATGACCTTTAAGGTGAAGGTTTATAAAGTTAGCCTTCTATTTTGAGCTTTTCCTATTGTTTCCTTATATGGCTTTGGATGTGTCCCTCCTGTGTTAACAAACCACGAGTGATCAACTCCCTGTTTCACTTGGATGTGCTTCATATCTGAAAAATGGGCATCGCATACTTGTCATGATAAAAGGATTATTGAAGGATTGTTTAATCCTTAAATCATCATCTGTTCCATAAAGTAATCTCATTCTGGAACACTCTGACCTGAAATCCTGACTCTTATTTTGATCCAGCATCAAATAGGGATAAAGTCGTTATGCGTCAACCAGAAGCCGTCTAATGCTTTGGGGGTGTGATACAAAACAAGTGTCAAATGCTTGATGATAAACAGAAAGCAGCAAAACAGTTCCAAATCACTACATGGGCAGGTGATTTTAGTTCCTCATAGGGATTTAACTGCTACCTCAGCACCAGTGTGAAGGTCACTCTGATTCTTCTTTCAGATGTTTGAAAACAAACTCCCTTGCGGCTAGACCTTCTTTCTAGCACTCATGTTCCTGGATAATCCAAGACCCATGTGCAGTTTTTGACTGGTTTCTTTACAGGAAGAAGTCTTATGCAGTAACATTGTGTGCCTGACAGTCTGAACACACCTGAGAACTTTTTTCAGAGGGCAGAGGTTTAAAAGATAAGGAAGAAGGCCTTGCAGGGACAGACCCAAGGTAATTACTTCAAGTGGAGAAAAGGCTAAGGCTAACAAGTCCATGCATTACTGGTCACCAGAAAAATAGGAAAGAGACACTTAAAATATACAAATAGCTTTTATCTAGTATTTTTAGTCAGCCACATGACAAAAAAAAAATCTGTAACTAGCTGTCAATCACCCAGTAACATACATGTAAAAGAGAGTGAGATAATTAAGTGTCCAAATGTGAAAAGCTTTTTTTGTTTTTCCTGTGAAAAGCTTCAACAGATCTCATACTTTCTTAAATAGAACCTCAGTAAAAGTACTCATGAGTTGCTCTCTACAAGTACCTCATGAATTTCAACAAGGGGAACCGCAAAGGCCTGCACCTGGGTAACAGCCCCATGTACCAGTGCATTCTGAAGGCTGTCCAACTGGAGAGCAGCTTGGCAGAAAAAACCTGGGAGTTGTGAACACCAAGTTGAACATGAGCCAGTGATATGCACCTGTTGCAAGGAAGGCTGATTGTATCCTGGGCTGGATAAGGAAAAGCACTGCCAGTAGGTCAAGGGAGGTGATCCTTTCCTTCTACTCAACATTGCTGAGGCCACATCTGGAGTACTGTGTTCAGATCTGGGCTCTGCAGTGCAAGAGAGACATGAAGATACTGAAGAGGGTCCAGTGGAGGGTCATGATGATCAAGAGACTGGACCATCTCTCCTATGAGGAAAGGCTGAAAGAGCTGGGGCTGTTCAGCCTGGAGAAGAAAAGGCTCAGGGGAGATCTGTTAATATGTATAAATACCTGAATGGAGAGTGCAAAGAGGACAGAGGCAAGCTCTTCCCAGTGGTGCCCAGTGACAGGACCAGAAGGACAAACTGGAACACAGAAGGTTCCCTTTGAACACCAGGAAACACTTTTTCACTGTGCAAGTAACCAAGCACTGACACGGGCTGCCTAGGTTGAGTCTCTTTGGAGACATTCAGAAGCTGTCCGGACATGGTCCAGGGCAACTTGCTGCTTGAGCAGAGGGCCTGGACGGACCGGATGTCATCCAGAGGTCCCTGCCAACCCTCCCTCTGATTCTGTGATCTTGCTTAGTTATTGAGAATATAGGTTACTAAGAATTAGTGGGAATTAGAAGTATTGAGGTAGTGACTCTATGTAGCCACCAGATGGCAGAAACCAGCTGAAGCCCAGGCCCTAGCAAATCCTTAGTGTTAAAAAACAAATGCTGGACTACGGTATTTACAAAGGACATGTATACTGTTTGTCAAAAACCTGTGAATTCTACTCTCTAAAAGTCACTATAAAACATTTAAAGATTACGTTGATTTTGAAAATACCATCTTGGTAAAGGAACAGGTTTGATTGTGATGAACAAGGAAGAAAGAAAACAATTACTTGTCACCAATGATTCATTTGATCTTTTGGTTTTTTGAACACTGCTAAACATACGTCAATTAAAAGCACATTTAAGAAAAAATACGTGATTGAATTTAAAAGTAATATTTAACAGAGCTGTTGAAGAAAAAGGAGTAAATAATTTCAAGTGTGCAGTTGAAAATCAGGAATCTTTTCAATGTCCTAGAGTATTAGAAACTGCTAAGGCTTCCCAGTATCATAGTTATTATCCAGACAAACCATTCTTGTTCTTACTCTCTTGCGAGTCCTCAGTGTATCTGCATGAGTTCCTTCGGTGTTACTGTACTGTGTGCATATTCATAAACCTGTGCATCACGTTTCTTTCCCAGAGATCAAGCATTAGTCCCTTTGAAATCCTCCAGAAGCCCTATTCAGTATGCACCCTGAGTGCACTCTCTTGATGAGCTGTTCAGCTGGGCTCCTTCTAAAATGTGGAAGTAGCTGCCCCTGGACAAATGGAGGCAATTTACATGGTATGCCAAGGAGCAGAGCAGTTATCAAGAGCATGCAAGACAGATTCTGTTCCCCTGCTGAAGGTGATAGGAGTCCACTGCCGTGAAAATATTTCCCAGAAGTAGCTACTGTCCTCAGAAGGTGCCTATAAACAGGCTCCTGACATACAAAGCAGTCATCAGATAAAAATTGTAAATAATCCTCCTCAGGGAACATACTGACTACCAGAAAACAAGAACCTACTGCTTCTTTACGGTTGAAACAATCCTGAAAAATCTTTTTGGGCACCAAAGTTTTGTAGAAGAACAGAGAATCACAGAATAACAGAATGGTTTGGACTGGAAAGGACCTTAAGATCATCTAGTTCCAACCCTGACACCGCACCCTAGACCATATCACCCAAGGCTCTGTCCAGCCAGGCCTTGAACACTGCCAGGGATGGAGCATTTACCACTTCCTTGGGCAACCTGTTCCAGTGCCTCACCATCGTCACAGTGAATGCTCCCTGCTCCACTAGCCAAAACTCAGGAGTGATCTTCTAGACTTAACCCTGCTTCCCTAAGCCAAGGACCCTACCTGACCACCACTGACCTCCAAAGACTTTCCTTCTCAAAACCCCTAGTCCCCGTGCTGCTTCAACAGAGGCACAATCATATTTTCTCTTGGGGAACACTGAAGAATGTGATGGGGAATTCAGTAACTGGTAAGGCTTCTGAGTGCCACACTTTTGAGGAAAGCTCTTTTCTAGTTACTCTTCATTCAAACCAGGTCAAGGAAAAAGGAAGATAAAGGTATCTACACACAACTCCCAAAACAGACGGTACTAGTAAATAGGCAACCACACTAAATTCTATGTACCCTGCTCTTATCTTAAAGTGGAATAGTTCCTTCTTCTTTTCTCCTGCTTATTTGCTATGGGCTTCTGATCAACTGTGACTACTAGGATTCTTTTTTCTATCTGTGTAACGCTTGAAGTTGACTCTTATTAGAATGCATCATGGTAGACCTTTTAGAGACAGTCTCTCAAAACCCTTGGATGGATGAGACAGATCAGAGTGAAAGGCTAAATTTCATCTGGGAGAGAGCTGTGCCATTTTTCTACACTGAAATACGTTATGTTTTACTTTATATGTATGTAAATGCATACATTTGGAGGTTTTGGCTCAAGTTTCTTGTTCTGTACCTGGCTGCTTGCCCCAACAAGGGGTAAAGTTCTCACTCTTTGGTGGCCCAGTATGGATGTTTCATTAATGAAGAATCTCTTTAACCAACATTTGCATTTAGTTTCCATCTGTACATGAACATACTTATTTTACATACTTACATTGATTCAAATGTCCAAGTAGCATGAGTATATGTGGGCTGCTGAGCACAACAGTGATTAACCACTTTGGAATGATAAGAGGCAGCTGTTGATGAATGTCCAACTCTCATCCAAGGTCTCTTTAAAAGCACTCCTATTAGAAAACTTCAGCATGATGCAGGAGGAGATGTGATCTACATCCCTCAAGCAAAGGAAGGAACTGAATTTCAGTTTCATCCAGATGAATGCTTCACCAATTCCTTGGTGTTAACATTTTGTTGTTTAAAACCCTGCCACGAAAACAAGTGGCTAGAACACATATAAAAATGAGCCAAGATACATCTCTGTAGCTCTAAACACCACCTTGATTTACAGCAGACACGGATTCAACTACTTCCTCATGACAATAAAAGATTCCCTGCTCAGGAGTGACAGATTTTCAGCATTATCTGTATTTAAAGAGCTTAAGATGGGATTCCAGATTCCCCTTAAACCATAACTATTGCAATATCAGCTTTTAGGTGCTTACCTCCCTCTTTTGATATAGTTCAAAACATTTCCTCTTGCCTAAATTTCATTTCCAAAAAAGAGGCTGAATGCCATGGCATTCAACCATTTATTTTCATCAACTGGTATGATGAACTACCCAAGATTATTTCCCTTTCTGACTTCGCTCGCAACAGAAAGCAAACTAAAGTAGGGAGAAATAGGTGCTACAGAACTCTAAGTACCCCCATAACTTGTGTGGCAACCTGACACATCAGCGAAATAAGACGTCTGAAAAGCCTAAATGAGTTCCCCACCTCTGGCAAGCCCTGTGGTTACAGCATCTCATACTACCAGACGCATCCCAGAATAGAATAATCTGAAATTTTGCAGAATTTGTGAGTGGTTTGTGGATATTTTTAAGGCAGAAGGACAAAAACCTAATGAACTGAAAAATCTGGGTGTGAGGAAACATCACATTGTCTCTGCTACTTTTTAACTCCCTTGCTCCCTATTCTCAGTGACTCCATTTCACCTGGAGTACCCAGCATAAGCACACAGTGAGTTCTAAGGGGTTATGCCTGTGTAATGATGCTGCTGATCCCCAAATTTACCTGTGACTGGCAGCATTATATGAAGCCTGTGAGATCTTGCAGTTGTACCTGGATTAAAAAAGAAAAGCCTGACACTATTTGGTCCTGAAAGGTTTGTTGTGAAAATCTAATTAAAAAATAAAAATTAAATAGACTGTAGCTGATGAAGTGAAATAATTAAAGTGAAATAATTAAAGGAACAAGCTCTGTTACATTACTTTTGCTGTCAGTTTTCCAAGCTAGTTTTTCTACTAGAACTGAATAGTTGCCTTAAGACCATGTCTTCTTCTACACACCTGTCTACCTTCCTTTCATTTTTTGATTCTTCATTGTTCTTCCTAACCATGCTACAACTTCCTATGCTTCCCATTTACCCATTTTGATTTCACCAAGGCCTATGTTACAAAACACATGCCAGTGTAATTAGAACCATTTCTACATAATGCATGCCAGTACCTGATGCAACTGCACTTAATTAAGATGGCATGGGTTATTTGCCAAGCCTTTGTCAGTTCACCTTACCTTGTCTCTGTGGGAGACTCACTCTGTAGAAATTACTTCATTTTTCAAGTGAGTACGTGGGAAAATAATATATTTTAATTTAATCTAACAGGGAGAGAGAGAAATTTCTGTTTTTTTTCAGCTTTGCTGTGTCAAAAGTGGGAAACACTCCATGTTTATATCCTAGTTTGCTCAGTATGAAGCTGTGTTCACACCTGTGTTATATGGAACTTGTGGTCAGGTTAAGGTGCTTAATAGTACACTGGGAACTTTAAATATTAAAAATTAATTTAAAGAACTGTGTTTAAACTTGTTATAGGGTTCCTTGTTCTTTGTTCAGCATTTTTGCACAGGAAGAACATGAATGTGATAAGGGGAAAGATGAAAAAAGGGAGATGGGAAAGAAAGCAATATTTAGACAACAAATCAAATGGTAGAATTACACAAGAGCAGATTAACACCTTTTCTCTCTCCAAGCAATTTCAACCCACTTTCTATTAGCAAAGAGAAAGTGTTTGGGAAGTTGTCAGATGTCAGAAACCACAGCTGCAATCGCAGGTGGCAGTTAAGTGAAAGAACGGATACTGTTGTCCAGCTGCACCAGCTCAGAATCATAGAATCACAGGCTGGGTTGGGTTGGAAAGGACCTTAAAGATCATCCAGTTCCAACCCTCTGCCATGGACAGGGACACCTTCAGCTAGACCAGTTTGCTCAAAGCCCTGTCCAACCTCGCCTTGAACACTGCCAGGGATGGGGCAGCCACAGCTTCTCCGGACAACCTGTGCCAGGGCCTCACCACCCTCACAGGAAAGAATGCATGCAATGCCTAACTTCTCACTTGAGTTTATAAACTCGCCTACCACAGCCTCTTAAGGATAACCTATCTGAGATCTGGGCCAAATGCAGCAGGCGGCTGAAGGGAGAGACAGACCCTGGGAAGAAGTGCTTTCACAGCGGCTGTCCGGTTACAGAACCAGGGCTTGGGCGAAAAACCGCGTACTCCTGGGGACAGCTGTGGCCCGCAGGGATCCCAGTTCCCCGCCGCAGCGGCTGCGGGGAAAACTGGGTGCGGAGAGTCATGCTGTTTCTGCTAAGGGAAAAACTACGTGCCTTCAGTAGTACAGCACCGACAGGACACCTCGCTCGGGGCGCGACACCCACTCCGCCTCGGGGGCTGCTTTTCACCTCAGCAGCGACCGCAGTCGTCCGGGCCAAGCCCTAAAGCTGCCTCAACGCTAGGCGATACCACCTCAACGGGTGGGGGAGGAAGCCTGGCTCTTCGCCGCCGCAGCAGCAGCAGAGGGGGGGTTGCGGGGGAGTGGTGCGTTCCCGAGGGAATCCGCCCCCTGTCCATGCGCTTTCTCTACCCCCCTTCCCCCCAGCTTTAAGTGGGACAGGCGAGGCGTCTCCTTGGCGCATGCGCAGTTAGTGCGGGCGCTTAGTGTCAGACAGGATGGAGGAGATGGCGGAGCCTCGTTCGGCCCGCACCGGCGCTGGGGCGGCGGCGGCGATGGCGGAGAGCGACAGTGAGAGGCGCGACGGCGCCGCAGCCGCCGGAGAGGAAGCCGCCACCGCGTCGTCACCGCCATGCTCCCCTTCGGTGGCCGTTGGGGGCGAGGGCGGCGGGGCGAAGCCGCTAAGCGCGGAGGAGTACGCGCGGCGGGTGCACCAGTGGCTGTGGGACTCGTACTGCGGGTACCTCAGTTGGCAGAGCTGTCTACCTGCCCTCCTCGCGGCCGCCTCCGCCGCGCCCGCCGCCGGTCCCGCTCGTGTCGCTGCGCCGCCGCCCCCTGCTTCCCCGCTGCCAGGGGCCGCCGCCTACTACAGCCCCTTCTACTTTTTCGCTCCTGTTCCTGCCCACACGGCTGCTGCCGCTCCGGGGCCCCGAACTGCCGCTGCCACCGCCGCCGCTGCTTGGCCGGGGACGGCGGGCAGGTTGGCCCCCGTGCCCAGGGCGGCTTCCAGCAGCACCGCCAGCACCAGCGGCCCTCCCGGGGAGACGGGGCGGCCGGCAGGTAAGTGGGGGCTGGGTCTGGGTCGCTTCGCATGGGGAGGAAGGGAGCGGCTGGCCTGGGCCTCGAAAGCTGTGGGTAGGCGGCCCTAGACCCCGGTTATCCGCCGCCCGCCCGGCGCGGTAGGCCGGGGGCTGGGGATAGAGGCGCCCGTCTCCTCCTCTTCCTCCCCTCCAGTGCTGCCTTCTCGCTCTGCCCGCGGCCCCTTCGCCGCAGCTCCGGGAGACGGTGACTGGAGAATGGGGCCGGGTGGAGGAGGTTGCAACGTTGGGGGTCGCTGCGCTTATGTGGGGTGTGGAGCTGAGAATGTCGCTGTGCCTTGTGGAAGGTGACAGTCCCGATACCGAGTTTGAGAACTTAATCCATAAGCAGGTTTGGGAGGGTTTGCTAGAGTGTACAGCTTGTAACTTTAGTGCTTGTAAGATGTTGCTATGAATGTAAAGAAGTTTATTCTTTCCAGTGAAACTTGTTCTTGTGGTCACAAACTTGTAATGCATCTTGTTTTATAAGTAGCCTGTTTAGATGATGAAATTTAGATTTCCAGTTTAGTAGGCTCTTGGTGCTCAAATAAAATTATTTAATGAAACTGAAGTGCAAAAATAAAAATATGCTTATATTGAACAAGGTAGTGGCAGGACCTGAGATAGACAAAAGCCTGTTATTGCAGTAAATGCTGAAGACAGTGCATAGCACTTCTGTTTATAGTTTTTCCAGGGCAAGACCCGGCTTGGTCTGATCACACGAGAGATAAAGTCTGGACCTCAAACATTTCTTCGAGGAGCTCCTAGGTGACATTTCCTGAATGTTTGGTAGCACCTTGAATGGTAGAAAAACGGTGGAGCAGGGCAGTGCTGAAGGACATTGGCAGAAAAGCCAGGTCTCCTTTCTTTCTGCAGGGCAAAGTGCAGCATTGCTGATCTTTAATGTTTTTATAAGTGCCGTGGCAGGGTGTGTGGGGAGAACATTTTTAATTGTTTTTTTTTTCTCTTTTGAAGGGAATCTGGCTTTTGAACTTGCTTTTTTCATGTGGTTTTCAGCAGATGTTTAAACAAGGTTATGGCACAGAGTACTTTCTTTAATTGTGCTCTGATTCTGAGTTATAGATTGCTTATAAACAGATATTGCCAGTCATTGAAAAAGAGGACACAGACAACAGCTAGACTGAAATGATTTTGGGAGTTTTACCTAGTTCTTCAGGAACTATTCCACATGTTAAAGGTAATTTTGGGCATGAATAGCATTGCATGCTGCTGAACATGGTTATTCTGGATACTAAGTACTGTTGCAACGCCTTAAGGAAGCTCTGTAGGTGATACAGTGATACAATACAATTATGAATAAAGAATGTTGTGCTGGTGCTTTGGCTCAGGATTGCAGATGGATGTGTCTGGAACAGATAAAGTGATTACAGCTTCTTTTCGCCTGCACAGCAGGCTCAGCAGGGCAGGTCATAGACCTGTCCAACACCACTGCAGTTCACAGCCCCATGTGCTTATGTAAGCTGAAATAGTGAGAGCTTATGGTACTGTTGCAGGTTTCAAACTCGGATGTCAGAAAGTGGGATTGGTAACTGCCTTTTCCAGTTTGATCTACCAGCAGGTGTGTGTCAGAGCGCCAATATTAACAGCACTCTGGGTAGTAGCAGGCTTTCTGTGGATGTTGATCGTGATTTAAGACGCTGCCTCCCTTTGCCCCTCCCTGCTTACTGCAGATTATTGTTCTGCTTGGATCAGCAAGGCAAAAAGTGCGTCCAAGCCTCAGCTGCCCTGTGGCTGACTGATGCAAACCCGACTTTATTAGTAGCTTAATGTAAAATCCGAGACCTTGAGCAGAGATGGAAGCATGTAGTGTTTGGCTCTCCCTGCCATACAAATAGTAGCCCCTGGCAAACCAGTGGATTTCTGATACAAGGAACATCTCAAATCACTGCAGTGGAAATCTGCCAGAGTCTTAAGGATTCTGCCAAAGATTCTTACTGTAATGGAGTATAACATAATTTGAATAAGTATTTTTTCTGTCTCCTCTGAGCTTCTTCCTTATTCAGTCATTGAATCTAATATCTTGACATGAAACTGTGCCACTAACTTCAACAAACTTGCTGCTTTTAACAGAGCACAAGAATGCTTTTATCTGGCACTGTGTGCTCAAGCTGGAATGGGGAGACTGGCTGTACTCCCTTCTACCTTAGTTGAAGAGTCTTTAATTAGAATTTAACTGACAACTTGGATGTGCTTCAACAGTGAAAATTGAATCTATTTTGCTATTACATATGTAACAGTCATGCTACTTGATAGTACCAGTGCGGAGCTATAAATGAAACAGGTATGAAATGATGTATGTTAAGTATCCATTGATTTGGATATATAACAACCAAGGTATGTTAAATAAGAACTTGCTTTTAACTAATTTCTGCTTGATTATACTTACTCCATTTCAAAAGTGTCCAAGTGTCATGGGCTTTCAGCTTTGCTTGCATAGCTTGTGAGGTCATGACTGGCAGTTACCAGTCTCAGCAGTTGCACTGTGCAGGCTTGTTCTGAGTGAAATTTGATGATGTTTTTTGAGATTGGAGGAAGGAATGATTTTGTTTCCTTCTTTCCTGTCCCTGTGTGTGTGGGTAGGCATTCTCAGAAACACTAACAAACCCAGCCGCTATTTTCCACAGGTTACATCTAGTAGTACTTGAGTATTTCTAAATGAAGTTTTGATGTGAGTCCTTGCTTGTTTCATGCAAGTGTTGTGTTTGTCCTTTAGGAAATAGATGGGTAGATGGGTCCAGCTGAAATTAATTTGCAGTGCTATTCCTTGGAAGCTTTCTAAGATACTCTTTAAGGTTTTCTTCACTTTAATCACGAGACAGCATTAGCAACAAAATGTAACTGTGAGCTTGAGTCCATTTGCACTTGGCCAATGAAATAGAAGTGTGTTCCATTTTCTGGCTCAGGGTAGGGCAGCATGTTGTGGTTTACTATAATCAGTAGTCTATATGTGTGTTTATGGCAACTCTGACTAATATTTTCACCTGCTCCTGTTTCTGGATCTGACTGGAGGCAGCTTAGGCTGTGTTACGCTTTCAGAGCTGATACGTGGTACATATGGAAGCCTTGCTGCTGAGCGATAGAGAAGTTGTGGTACATCTAAGACCTAATTTTTCTTTTATCTGAATTCTCATATTAGCTGAAATCTGTTCTCTATGAGGCTGTAGTAAACAAAAAAACACAAAAATTGATGCATCTTCAATGTATTCCAGGTCTGTAGAGGGAATGGAATTTTGCCTGCAGTCCTGACTATGGGGAGAGTCAGCATTCTGAAAGTTTCATTTGAGAAGACTCTTATAACTAAATATAAAGAATTCTGATAATTTCTTATTCATGTACTTTTAAAAGTTTTCTCGAAGATGAAGTGAGCTGGTGTCAATATCTTGATTATGTTCTTGCAGTGAGGGTAATGTGACATGTTCCTTAGATGGTTGTGTTAACTTAGTGCAATAAAATGTGGGTAATGTTGACTGTTTCTGTTACAGGTCGGGAGTTTGTCATCCCCTCATTGGCACACAGGTTCATAGCAGAGATGGTGGATTTCTTTATTCTGTTCTTCATAAAGGCGACCATTGTTTTAAGTATTATGCACCTCAGTGGAATAAAGTAAGTTGAACAGTTTAAAGCTTTCTTGTATATAGCTTTAAGCTCTTCATGCTCCTTGGGATGTCGTGATGTGTGTATGGGGTGCTTATGCATATGATGGCACTTAATAACTGTCAAAAGCTGAGGAAAAAGCACCACTGGGTTAACCTCCCTTTAAATGCTTCCTGGTTTGGGTCAGCTGATGGAAACAAAGAATTTGTGCAGGTGTCTTCATAGGCTCACAAGCTCCTTGCCAGGGATAGGTCAGACTTACACTCTGACTTTTATGAGGCAACAGCAAGATTTTTAAGAAGTCCTTTAAAAATGTCAAAGAAAAAACATAGACAAATATAAACTTGGCTTTGATTTATTTATTTATTTTTTAACAGCCTTTAAAAATGTACTGGGATCTGGCTGGGATGGAGTTAATTTTCTTGATAGCATCTCCTGTGGTGCTGTTTTAGATTTGGGATGAAAACAGTGCTAACCCACCGCAAAAAAAAAAAATTCAGGTCTGCATGTCAGCTATGGATGTGCTTTCAAATACAGCCTGAGTGCCTAGAATGCTGCTGTGCTGTGCTCCTGACTGGGCAGAAGGTGGGGCTCTTAAAAGTACAATTGGGCACTGAGTTACATAGTAGACTGAGAGCGTCTTAATTTACATTGTTATACTGAGAGGTAAGCATTTACCTCAAAGGCTGTTTCTCTTTTATCTGCTGCTTTAACTGTAGGTATCTTATTCTGCAGCTCATTTAGTTCCTCTGCTTTGGTGTAATCAAATATTTTGTTCTGATAAAGAGATAAGAGTTTGGTGTAGGCAGCAATTCCATTACAGTTCTCTTTCATTACCAAGAGCTCCAACTCTAACCTGACAGTTTATATTGCCCTTCTGTTTTCAGTAGCTTGAGAGTTGTACAAAGTGCAATAGTGGAATGATGGGGAATATTTGCTTCTGTAAAGTAGTGAAAGTGATGGCAAGAGAGGGAAGATTCTTCAATTAAATTACAGTGTATTCAATATTGCTGCTTTTTCCAAAGCCAGTAAGTTGCTTACAAGTAACTTCAGAGAACCATTCTGTGCGTTTGTATGTGTTTGGTTGGGTCTTTTTTTGGCTTGTGAGATATTGTGTGCTTGAGCCTTAGACTGAGGAGTTGTCCTGAAAAAGGAAGTTCTCACAGGCTCAAGATAGAGACTTCAGGTGAAGGTTGTGTTGAAGGGAAATGCAGGTTGTACCATGCTGTTTTCTTAATTCCTTATCTTTTCTGATCCATAAGCCTGAATAAAGAGAAAGGCAAGTAATACAAATCTAGATGGACTGGTTTGAAGTGGGACTGCACATTTTCTGAGTAGCAGTTCTCATTTAGGTGTGTGAGTGAAAAGTTCTTGACTAAACACATGGTGCCAGTGTGTGCACTCTCCATATCAGATAAGAATGTTAAACCTGTGGAGTTTATCTTGTGAAAATAAGGAATTGACTCAGAATTGGTGCTTTGCATAGCTTTGTTAGGGTAAAGAACTGAAGGTTTCAATTGCTTTAAGTTAAGAACTTCCTCTTGCATGCCAAGGTGCCCACCTCTGGGAGAGTATGGTGGGCAATAGACTGCTGAGGATGAGAAACGCTGATCATGCAAGGGAGGATGGGTCTCCCTTGCTTAGGGAGACTTGCAACTTCTCCCTTGTCTTTATGGGGAAGAGTGCTGCCTTTTTCCTTAAGAGTTCCTGTAAGGGAGACTTGTCTGCCTCCCATTATACTGAGTTAAATGATCACACACTGAACCTCTCATTTATCTCCCAAGAAGTGTGAGAGTTCCCGGAACAGTTCTGCAGCTCACTACACAAGGGCAGCAGTGGCAATAAAGAATTGAGTTTTTCGTAAGGGAGTAGACCGAACAAACCAGGCAGCAGCAGCTCAGGAGGGCACATAGTGTTCTGAATTTTAATGGTTTGTTTAGCATCAGACAGTTCAAGGAGCTTTTGTTCTTTACTAATACCAAAGCTGAAGCAGTGAGTTCTAGTATTAAAGGGGTACTGTTGGTACTGGGAAAAGGATGGTTTTAAAACTTGGTCTTGCTTTGTACAGGGACATCTCCAAATTTGCCATGCATTACATCATAGAAGAAATAGATGAAGATACGTCCATGGAAGATTTGCAGAAGATGATGGTAGTAGCTCTCATCTACAGATTATTAGTCTGCTTCTATGAGGTAACTACTCATAAGCGTTAACTTCTATAATTCATAGTTGCCACTTGTGAATAAATGTTAAAAAAAAAAAATCTATCGCCATTGGCCTGTAAAGTTAATCCTTTTTACAGCATTTCAGATTATGCTGAAGCTTAAGACATTCACACAGTTCTGAGGATAACCAAGTTTGCTAGACCAATCAAAATGACTTCTCTTTTCCAGATAATCTGTATTTGGGGAGCAGGCGGAGCAACCCCAGGGAAGTTCTTGCTTGGACTGCGAGTTGTGACGTGTGATACATCTGTGCTTATAGCACCCAGCCGTGTGCTTGTCATTCCATCTTCAAATGTCAGCATGACAACGTAAGTGCTCCTGCCTCAGTCACATTCCTTTCAGGTTATTAGTGTGGGAAGTGTGTCATTTGGGAGGAAATACGCCATTTCTTTGGGGTTGGTTATTGCAAGAGCTATTGTTGGATTCTGTGATCTAAAAATAAGATAGCAATTATTCACATGTTTTTCAGGTCAGGTGGTTAAAGTCTTTAAACTCTGGAGGGTTTTTTTTCTCATATTTGCTGTGCAAAGCTGAGACACTGAACTTGAAAGTAAACTAACTACTAATACAAGCAGAAAAGTGAAAATAAGGCACTGAATGTTTTATTCTCATTTCAGGTCCACAATACGAGCTTTGATCAAGAATTTTTCTATTGCTTCGTTTTTCCCTGCATTCATTACACTGCTGTTTTTCCAGCATAACCGAACAGCCTATGATATCGTAGCAGGAACTATTGTGGTAAGACGAAATGGAGTCAGATGATACCAAATGATGATATTTCCAGACTGGTTCTGAACAGCCCCTCCCACCCCAATGAACTAAGACCTACCCCAAAACTGAAATCAAGGTGTCTGTCAATCTTTTGACCAAATTAAATGGAAACTGATTCAGAAGCTGAAGAACGTGTTTTGCTCCGGAGTGATGCCAGTAGCTACCTTTAAAGTATTGGAGTTTTCATACATGCCAGAGAATTTTGGGAGAAACAATATATATTCAATCTGAGAATATTAACCTCTGACTGATGAGAAAGCAAGCGGCTGTATTAACTGCAAGAAGGAGCTGTTCTGTTCATTGGCCTGTGGAAAGCAGATACCTAGGAATACTTCAAAGAAATGTTGCTCATGCAGTTTTGGATGTTGGCAGGTAACTAGAAATTCCAAGCAGTTGCCCAAGTCATATGATAAACTCTGAGGGGAAGAGAACTGCAGTATTAGACAGCAAAACATAGTAATTGCTGTGTGCGTAGAGAGATGAGTAGTGGTTATCACGTCCCTTAGTATTGCATCACAGATCATATTCCCTTGCCTCTTTAAGTATTTCACCAGAACATTGATGTGAAAAGATTTTTGCATGATTGTCACTTATTTAACATGTTGAAGCTAATAAAGAGGTGAAGTAAGAGCTGTTTTACTCTGGGAAGCATATGTTACACTGCAGTGTTAGTGAATCAGTGAGTGTAAATAATTTTGGAGCTATGTACAGATGATGCTAATGGAAGGTAACTCTTCTGCTTCTATTTAGAGTGAAAGCACTGGCCTATTTCTTGCATATAATACCAAGGAAAATCACTGAGCGTGTTGCAGGAGCATGCAGAAAACATTAAGTGAAATGTGTTATGGGTGTAAATCTCTGGAAGTACATCTACTGGTTATTTTCACTTTTTAATTCTGGCTAATTGTTTGTATATTCAGAATAACTTAAACACTGAATAAAGAAGCCTAATATTTTGCATGGTTATATAGCTTTTGTAATCTGTTTATTCTGTTACTAGTATCTTGGGAAAGGAATATAAGCAGCAATGTTAATGTGTGATTAAAATTTAAGTAAGAGTTTGGAATCTAGAGCCTAGTTTTTGTGTGTTCCTCAGGCCTAACTTGCCACTCAGTGACTGAAGTTCTCGCTCTAGTTGGACAGTGGTTGGTTGACAACAGAAATATTTGAGAGCTTCTCTCTTGTCTTCAGGTGAAATAACTTAAATCAGCAACATGTTAATATTCTGCAGTGTTTAGCTCAATGAGGGGTGGTGGTCTGTGTATGTATCTGACCTTCATTTACAATGGTGTTTCAGGACCAGATCCACTGCTTAATAGTGAAACTTAGTCAGGAACTATTTGTACCAAAATACCTCGTAATTATTTTGATGGTTACTCTTGGTTTACACTAATAATTTATTATCAAACAGAAAGACTTCTACTTTTAAATGTACCATTAGCATCGGAGCAATGTTACTGACCTGCATCACTGAGACAAAAAAAATTCTTAAGTGATAAATGGCAGCAAGCAGGCATGACCCAGCACCCTGCTGAAGTGGTTGGACCACCCAAAGTGGCAATGTTTAGCTAAAACAGAACTTCAAGGGCACCACTCAGGTGTTCTCTCAAAGAACTGCACCCTTGACTTACTTAAGCATTGATGTGACAAGTTCAGGCCTGGCAACTGGCCTCACTGAAGCTGTCAGAACTAACTGACATCCCCTCTGGGGTGCGATTTGCCTATTTACAATTCCACAATGAATACTAGAACTGTTGTTCTATTTACTAGAGCAGTGCCCTAGAACTTAGGATTCAAGATGGGAATGAGGAAAGGAAAAAGCAGCACTGGTGGCTAAAAGCGTTATTGTTCCCAATTCAGGTACAAGGGAACATATCTCTTTCCCTGCAGGAAAATACCAACCCCTCCTCCCCTGCCCCCAATAAAACTAAAAAGTGGAGCATCTGCCCATGGAAATATGTACATATTATGCTGTTGTAAATACGAGACAAGTTGCATTGAACATGCAACTTTTTTCTGGTTGTAAGATGAGTCCTTAGCAAGTGACAGAGCTAAGGAAAAAATCAAATTGTAGCATTTTTCAGGTTTAGACAACTGGAAATACATAATTGCTCACACTCCTTCCACAGCAGCAGCTGTGACTGCCTCAACAGCAGCTCATGTGTCTGGTTTTTAAGTCTAGTTGCCAAATATTTTCTATTTCCAGTAGCGATTGCAGCTCTACACATGAAAACAGAAGTCAGATACCTCTTGTCAGGTCTAGTTTGTGGTTAGAAAAGTATCTCATTTTGTAACACCCACACCTGCATCTGCACATGTGCTGAGTGGCAAGGCACAGAAATGCCTCAGAACACAATGAAGCCTTCAGTTCTATAGCTGGAGCAAGCAAGCTGTTCTCAACCATAATCCAAATGCTGTGACTTAATACAAGTTCAGCTGTGGAAAACCCCCTAATTACTCCCTGACAATTGTGTGGTTTTTTTCCCTTCTTCAGTTAGAATGGTGGGGAATGTCAGTAGCATTTACTTCTTAGAAATTAACTGCAGCCAGACAGCTGACAAGCTTGCAGTCAACAATAAAACTTCCAAACAGGAAATTTAAGATCCCTTAAAATCAGTGTCACTGTCAAAAAGCAGAGGCTGGAGAAAGCATGTAACATCACTCAGGAACAGCCAAACATCTCTGACAGTTACAGCTGCAGATGCTGTTAGAGGTAAAAAATGCCAGACAATATTTCATAGTTTTTATTGATGGCATTTATCCCATGGTTTAACATGTTAATTATACTGTAATAAACATGGCTTTAATATTAAACTTTTCCTTATTATCCAAAGTCACCACAGTCCATTTCAGTAAATATAAAAATATATACTTAATACTTTGTACAATACTGGTTTTTGGTCCAAACAAAAATGGATCAGAAAAGCCAATAAACTTACTTTAAGAATTCCCAATTTTAAAGATTTTCTAAATGGATTTAGGCAACTTTGAATAATGGGATTTACATAAAATTTGAGACAATACTAAACAAAAATGGCTGTAACACACAAAATTAAAATTTCCATTTCACAGATCTGTTATGCCAAAAAAGTACATAGAGAAACAAAATCGTATTTACACGTTTCATAATAAAATAACAAAGGCGAGACAGGTGATAAAGGGCTGTAAGAACGAAAATATAGAAATAGCATATAATTATTAAATGAAGAACTACAGATCTAACAAGTCCTTAGCATGGATCATCCTTTAATCAGTCTTCCTCTATCAGAAAATTTTAGTGCACAATACACCCAAGCTCACTCACTTCACACATACACCAGCACAAACTCAGCATAGAAATCATTCGTTACCAACATTCTCTACTCTATACAGCATCCCTCGCTGATATAATTACAATGTCGAGGCGTCAGTAAACGCAGATGAGCGCACATAGTGGTGCAGATGAAGAGGTATTGTACAAGCCATTCACTGTGCAGGCTCTACTCACGGCTACAGCCAGACCATGCCGAGTCAGTGAAAGAAGGAACTTGGAGTCTAAAATAGTTTTGCTTGAGAACGGCCCCATTGCCAACTCTATTCATTACAAAAAAAAACCTAACTGGGGAGAGGGAAGGGCAGCAGAGTTCTATATTCCTCTAGGCAGATCTGTCTTCAGCTAACCCAGCATGAGGTACAATCCCAACTGAACAATGCAGGGTAGTAGCTGCTTCGGAACTTTACCAATCAGGCGGTTATTTTCTACGTCTAACTGCAGTCTTTATCTTCCGACCAGAAACTGAAGATCTGGAGGCAGAGAAAATGTTTTTCCCGTTAGTCCTATCAAAAGAAATTAGTAGTTCAGAGTTTAGGACACTGCAGCTGAAAACTCAGTAGCAGCACTGAGCAGATATTCCAGAACAACTGTTTCATAGTCTTGTCTCCCTTGTTAGCAGCTGGCAACAAATGGCTTATGATGAACAGGAAGAAGAGGGTTCCAGAAACCAAAGCCAATTAAAATCTCTTCTTCAGAAGGTAAGTAGCAGCGTAAGGGCTAGATACAGACTTTACCTTTCAACAACAAGTTACGCAGATGTTGCTGCATGTGTGGTATTTCTGACTGCTAGGCTCTTTTCAAGATAGCACTGCTTAGTGAGCCCATCATGCTACTATAAGGAAGGATGCCCAGCTTGGTCTCAGACTCCAGGGTTCATCTGAACACCTCATGATTTACAGCAGCAGAGGCTGAACGCTGGCCACCATTATCACCCAAAGCTCAAGTGTAATTGCGATATGGTCTCTTACCCCATTGTAAAAGTTGGAGGCTGGCTGAACGAAAATGCCGGTGCTGCTGATACAGGAGGATTCGCACCAAAAGTAAATACTCCTGGGTTACTTGGGAAGTTGAAATTAGAAGTATTACTTCCAAACTGGAATACAGGACCTGGGAAGAAGGGTGGAAGCGGAAGGGAGAAACAAAGTTGAAATGGGAGTTTGTCCTTTCCAGCAAAATCCTCACGTTCTTCCTGCAATTTTGAATCAATTTTTACAGGCCACTCCCAATGACAAAGCTGTGGCAGGGGGTGCCCCACAAGTACCCCATTACCACAGGAACGGCACATAGAAGAATTCATCCACTTCAATAGAGAATCGTAAAGCGATTCTTAAAGTAACACTGCTGGCACTCTGATTGCTAACTTCTGTACGACCATTATGTTTAGACCTGTGCGTACTGAAGCTTATTCATAAAGACTTAAATCATAGCATAGAATCATGTAGATTTATATTTAAGTAAACTTTCTTGTGTTCATGCAGTCCGTGCTGGGACTCCCCTTCATTTAACGTGTTAACACAGCAGCTCACCTTAAAAAAATACCCGTAAGATTCCTACCATCAAAGTAACTGATAAGCAACACCAGAGAATCCAGGGAGATTTTCATCTTTCAACAGCTACCTGATAAAGTGAAGACTGACTGAGAGATACGGTGTGCCACCTGAGGTACTCATCAGTACAAAGATACCAGATACTTTTAATAGACGTTATTTTGTAGAACTTCTGAAAGGAAAAAAGGAGGCTTTTCCCTTCAAGTATCTGACGTGACGGTATCAAATACGTATGCTCTTTTTGAATAATTACTAGTATGGAACAGGGCTTTCTTACACTTAAATTATAAGGATCACTCTGCCCCGTTACCAAAAAAGAACTTTATTTAAAGTCTCAACCTGCAAGTGGTTAAAATGATCCCAGCCATATTCTTACACAACAAAGCCCCTAGTCCAAATAAATGGTGAAAGCCTGTTAATGAAGTCAGGTAACTAAGAACTACTCCAACAAATCCAAAACCAGTAATGTGTTGCTTCTGCCAATCTTAGAAGTGAATGCTCCATGGCTCTTAACACTTCCTTTTAATCATGAGATTTCTGATGAAAACAAACTCCACTATTTAATGGTTGGGTTGCAACCTCTGTGTCTGCTAAGTCTCTTGAGGGGAAGGCTTCCTGTGAAGCTGGCATGCTAATGGCACATCCTCCACAGCCAGGAGTGAGTCACGAATTACTTAACTCCGCACCCATTATTTTTACCAAGGGTAATTCTTACACTTAAGTACAGGCACAAGGCAGAAGTCTTCTTTCTCCCTATAATTTAAGGTGCTCTTCATGAAAATTCAAATAGAATATAGCATCTTTGAGACCAGAAGGGAAGAGGGTGGTCTGCACTCACCAGCACTGGGGGTAGCAGAGCCAAAACTTGGCTGCTGCGCCACTTGCTGTCCGAACACAGAGGGCTGAGTGCTGCTCGTCATGGAGCCAAATGCAGGAGGAGCAGGCTGAGTGCCAGCTGAAAACGGTGTCGACAGGGATCCAAAACTTGGAGCGCTTGGCTGGCCAGACCCTTGGCTCTGGCCAAACGCTGGTGGCTGAGTGGTGCCAAATGCTGGGCCGGCAGCTGGCGCTGGAGGCCCAGAGCCAAACAGAGACGAAGAGGACGACCCTGGGGGAACAGAAGAGGAATGTCAGTATGTGCTTTTATATTCTCCCCCAAGGATGAATCCAAAATCAAAGGTTCTAAGACCCCATTGTCTGGTAACTGAGCACTCATCTGAATTTCAAACTAATTATGTGAGTATATAAAACAAATACTGCCTCAGCCACCACAGGAATCAAACATCTTCTTGTAAGTAACATGAGAAACACCGTGTTTACAAAAGTCAGACAAAATCGTATCTCAAACACATTAGCTGTCTCACCTCAGATTACTGTGTTAACATTCATGTTCTGGAAATAGATTCCTACAGAGAGTACATTTTAATTTGTGTTTACTAGAAGCTGTTTATATCACACGCAAAGAATATTAGTTCAAATCGTATTTTTCAAACATGCAAAACACACCTCCTGATTAACCAGGATCAGGACATCAATCTTTCTAGTCAGCACCTGCACCCCTCCCCAGCCAAGTGTTTATCACTAGTAACTCTGGAGACTAGATCAAGCTTGCAGTGATCTCTCTATACTCAAACCCTTGGTCTAGCAGAGTAACTCCCTTTGTAACATCAACAACCAGCTCATTTGTTCAGCTGCTTCTGTTCTGCATGGCCAGCAGAAATAACAAAACAAAAATACATGACTGAACAGTGACTGTGAATGTATGCAGATCTGTGATGCAGAAGGAACATCTTAAACAGCACTTTAGTGCAATTTAAGCAGCGTTCATGCAACAGAAAATACCCTCTATTGCATCCTATCTTGGAATGGCTGACTGCTTTTCCTTCAAAGATGATGAACAGATATGCCAGAGAGGGACTCTTCATCAGGGATTGTACTGATAGTACAAGGGGCAAACAGGGGAGATTTAGGTTAGATATAAGGAATAAGGTCTTTACTGCGAGAGGCTGCCCAGAGAAATTATAGCTGCCCATCCCTGGCAGTGGTCAAGGCCAAACTGGGCCTGGCTTTGAACAAGCTGGTGAAGTGTGATGTATCCCTGCCCGTGGCCGACGGGATTGGAACAGGATGATCTTAAGGTCCTTTCCAACCCAAACTATTCTGTGGTTCTATGAAAAGTTAATATAGGCTTCTGCATGAAAAATAGACATCCTTTGTGAAGGTGTTTGAAATACAGTGTTACCTACTAAGGAAATGACACTAAAAGTTACTGATTTGTAAGCAGGTTAAATTGATCTGCTGGGTATTATAATTTAGGACCATTTTCTCCCTGTTCTGATATACAAAAAGGCATACAAATTTAATTTCTGTGAATTACAAGGTTAAGCAAGCAGATCAAACTAGATGAAGTCTATTCTTCACAGATTTAAACTTACTTCCCACACACAGCTAGGCTAGCAGATGATTTAGTCTTGTGTCATACTGCTAAATTCATACAGTGGAGCAATGAGCATAAAATGTGAAGAAACTTTATAGATTCCCATTTGTCTTCTCTAAATTACTAGAAAGTTAAGAAGCACTGAGCATAAAGCTTATTGGAAATCAATCCTGCAGCAGCAGCAACTGCACGTAGGGGTAATGTGTTTATGTATACTTGTGAAAGAAGGAGTTTGCCAATCTTGACATTATTTACAATAGCTGACAGGTTTAGGTATGGGAGAGAAACTCAGGGGAAGTTATAATTCATTGACTTTTAACTGTAAGCACGGGACTGACACTGAAACAAAAGAAACTATCATTCTCATGGTGAAAAGTTGCTACGCAAATTGAAATCCAGTAAAGGGCTGTCCTTTGCATAAAGCAATGCTGCTGCCATTTCATTCCTAAACTGTATGCAACAGATTGTGAAAAACCGAGCCCAAATTTATACTGCTGAATGCAAATACTCAGTATGTTTCTCTACTGCCATGCATTAGACCTACATATTCTCCAAAGTAAAATATCAGTGAAACAGCATTTCCTTGGTCCACTATGTTAGGGCAAAAATGAGAACAGCATCTATATAAAACACACCTGTTGAACTCAATGTGGTTGTGGCTCCAAAGGTGAAACCTGAATTTGCTGCATTGGTACTGGTGGCTCCTGAGCCAAAGAGAAACGAAGCAAGACCTGTGCCAGGGCCGGAAGATGTAGTTACTGGTTTGTTTTCTTGAGAGAAGCCAAATGACTGAGAGGCTGCAGATTCTGAAGAATTGCCAAAAACAGAGCTGCTCACAGTGTTGCTGGGTTGTCCAAACACGAAGGGAGTGGGAACTGGCTGAGGATTCGAGGAGGAGATGGTGCTGCCAAACACACTGCTGCTGTTGGCTGAAGTGGTGGGTACAACTGTGCTGGAGGAACTAGAGCTCAAGAAGCTGAAGGATGGCTTTGCTGCTCCTTGATCTGAAAGGAGGAACAGTACATAAACCACCCCAGAAATGCCAAATGAAGTACAGCGAACAGACTCCTGTTTCAGTCACTGTACAAGAGCAATCCTGAATGAAGCCTCAACTACTCTTTCAGCTACTGCTGCTTACATAAGATCCAGATTTAATGCGCTGATTGCTGCCATCCACAATTAAAAGAATGAAAGAATTGTGAAGAACAAGGACTCTACTGTAGTCTAGGCTTCACTGGTTATAAACACTAAGCATGGGCTGTCATTACCTGAACCAGTCAGTATTAACCAGTCCTTCTGAACTCTTCAAGCAAGAATATTTCAAATGTTCTTAGAAGAACACCATCAATCCCCTGCAACGGTTTCATGGCTTTGCTCAAGGGAGTATTGAAAAACACAGTGATACAGCTTCATTTGTAGTTTGTTTGAAAATACAGCACAGTGCCTACAGGTTTACGCCAGGCAAAGCTTCCCATCCTCCAGCCTAGCTCTTACAAGCATAAGCTCATTGTACTTTAGCACCTGCAAGACCTGATTTTAGAAGCAACAGAGAACAACCTACCATGAAGACCATGTTACAAAGTACTGAGTGCAGCTTTACGCACTTAAAATAAATAGAGCTGTCTCTTTTAAAGCTAGTAATTTTTCAGCTTCCCCTAAGCTGCTGGTCCAATTCACATTAATAATTTGTGATCATGTTTTCAATTTCCCACTCTCTTTTTTTCCCCAGCAGTTATGGCCCCTTTTCATCAATGCCATTTTTAAGAGACTATCCCATTCTTAGGAATGCTTGTTAAAACTGCCTTTTTGCACAAAAAGCTTCATCAAATTTCCACAACTAAACCGAACTCCAGAACTTTACCTGGCAGGAAAAAAAACGCAATCCAAATCACACACCTCCCCCCCTTCCCTCCCACAAAACCCATAGTCCTCAAATCACTGTAAGAATACTGTGATTAAAATCAGCATAACCTTATGTATTGCTTTTATTCAGGGTTACTTACTGATGTCCTTTTCTGTACCGCTTCAGAAATAAGAAACTAATTCTGTTCTCTAAAACACAGTTGCCAAGTCATGCAAATGGAATTTAACAACCACAATTTTTCCACACAGTTGATCATCACCAAAGAACCTTAATCCTCTACTGCAGACTTTCAGCAAATTAAAGGAAGACAAAACTGCAATATTTATGAAGTGATCTTTATTCCTCTGTAGCAGTAGAGAAACTGCAGTATATCCCATAGCATAGCTGTGAGTATATGAGAGTAAGATATTCCTTCTCTCATTCCTTTTCACTATGAAAAACAGCACCAGTATGAGGCCTCATACTGCACCATTCTATAGATTTTATCACCAGCTGAGCTGGTACTACAGAGACAAAACAACTTCTGTGCTCATACAAGAAGCACGCAGGTTCCTTAAGTTGCGGCAATTTTTTTGTCTAAACCTAATGTTAAAACTCAATGAAGTCTAAAAAGGAATTGCTACATATTGTCTACACATCAATAACCAGAACTAAAGACAGGCTGCAGGTAGTAATTAAGTATTTTCTAAAGCTCTAATACATGCTATATATCAAGTCCCATATATTTTGTCCAGTATGGCCTCAGAGGTGTTATCTGATGGACACAAGCAGACAAGCAAAGCCAAAAGATGTTCTGCTTACCTGAAGTACTGGTTTGAGCCCCAAATGCAAAAGATGGCTTTGCCTGCTCACTTTCCTTCTCCGATGGTTTAACAAAACTAAAATTGAATATAGGTTTTGCTGTGCTCTCCTCTTTGGTATGCTCAGCCGTCCCAGCTGAAAAGACAGGTTGTGTCTTTAACTCTTCATTGTCAGCTTTCTTTCCAAACACTAATGGAGCAGCAGGAGTGACAGAGTCCTGTTTCTCTTCTGTCCTTCCCAAAACAAACTGTGAGGCAGGGGCAGGCTCCACACTGCCAAAAGAGAATCCTCCCTTCGTCGGAAGCATTTCATCCTTTTTCTCATCTGACTTCTTAAACGCAAAAGCAGGCGATGCTACTTCCTTTTTTGCCACAGTTCCAAAAGTGAAGCCACCGACCCCGGTTTTATTCTCATTGGTAGCTATGGAAGAAGTAGAACTCGTGCCAAAACCAAAGCCTCCCAAAACTGGTTCCTCTTTCTTTTCCTGTTGTCCCAGGCTTGCTGTCCCAAACTGAAATGCTGAAGGAGCCTGACCACTTGTAGATGGAACTCCAAAAGTAAAACTGTTACTTTTGCTTTCTTTTTTACTGTCTTCTGATTTAGAGTCTGAGGAAGAAACTCCAAATTTGAAGCCCCTCGAACCAGTAGGAAACTTAAATCCCCCAGTCACAGTGCTGGAGGATGCAGATTCAGACGCAATGCCAAACTTGAAACTCCCTTGTTCTCCAAATTTAAAATTTCCTGCGCTACTTAACGTATGAGAAGAGTCAGAGGAGGATGATGACGGGACACCAAATGTAAACGATGGCACTGCAGCACTTGTGGACACAGCAACTGCACCAAAGCCTGCAGAAATATCCAATAATGTCAAGTTTGCAATGTAAGATATAATACATGCAGGCATTAGCTACATGGCTTGGAATATAGTCCTGAACTTCCCAAGGTCAAAACCATTTAAAAAACCCCAAACAAAACCAACCAAACAAAAAAACCCCAAACTTACAAAACAAACAAAACTCCACTCTTCCACTCTACGTACACCTTTTCGCAAAGGCAGTCTTCTGACCACTACCTGGCTTTGACAAGTACACTGCTAAATTCTTCGAAATATCATGCTTTTAGCCTAAACTCCAAATGAACAACACATACGGCTTGACCAGAACGACTATGTCATTAATACATCCTTTTCTCTAAAAAGCATAACTTTTTTCTGGTGAAAGGGTGTGAAAACATAAGCACATGACCTGACTTCAGCAATATTCCTAGACAAAAGATGAACAGTTTTGCTGTACATCAAAGGAAAAATAACTGTACTTAAAAAAAACCAACAAAACCCAAAAACCACCACCACACACACACACACAAAAACCCAACAAACAATCATTGAAAACCTAAAGCAAAAATAAGCTGCAGAATGCACACTTTTTTATTATTTATTTATTTCATTAAGCATTACCTTTGAGCTCTACTTTGGTGCCTGGCTTCGCACTTTCACAAGCTACACATTTTGTGGCTTCTGCTTTGTTTTGGACCAAGCAGACCTCACAATCCCAGCTTCCTTCAGGCTTTTTGAACTTGTCTAAATCCAGAAATCCTCCAGATACGTCAGAAGCAGCAGAAAATGCAGGAACACTGCTACTGGTCACAGGCACTGAACTCCCTGCGAAATAAGCAAGATAGGTAATCATGATGCTTACATGATAAAAAGAACATGAGCTTTTAAAGAAACTTTTAAATGCTCACTATATTACAAAGCAGACAAGCATACCAGTAAAAAGAACACCAATCTAGAAGCTCTTTTCAGTCAGACTCAATCAGAGAATGTAAACAACAGAAACACCCAGATTCTTTATTATAATCTAGATACGGTTTTAATCACTAACTGAACCAATGGCATTTAAACAGCAATTGCAGTTCATATAACAACACAGCCTGTTTCAGACATAAATTAAAAGGTACTGTAAGAACTTCTGGTGGCATGAGTAACCTGTAGTCAAAATTAGCAACCACTCAAGTTAATAATCACTGTCAAGTGATGCAAAGCTGAGAATTTACCAGAATGATTCATCACCAAATCCCAGAGACAGATATGTCAAAAACCACGCTGTGACAAAAAAAAAAGCCAAAACAAAACAGAGAGGAACTCGAAGCTTCCAAACCTACAATTCTGTGCTCACTACACAAGCTACACCATGCTCTACACCAGCAGAAACCTCCATAAAGAGGCCTGAAACACAACACTTGTGGTCTGATTTTTCTGCCCTGTAAAGGAAGAGATGTCACTTGATGCTGCACCACAACAAAAAACTTCAGCTCCGTAAGTCTGAGGAGAGAAGCAGACATGCAGAAGGTACAAAAGCATCACACACCTGTCATGTTCACCTACAGTTTTAAAAAACTCAGGGTGGCATTTAAAAGAGAGGCAGAACATAATGTCCCAAATTCATAGAATCATAGAATAGTTAGGGTTGGAAAGGATCTTAAGATCATCAAGTTCCAACCCCCCTGCCATGGGCAGGGACACCTCACACTAAAC
>WYDI02001696.1:0-25862 GCA_009867235.2 Psittacus erithacus
GCTCGCATTTCTATGTGGGATATACAGGGTCATGAAAATAATCAGAGGGCTGGAACACATCCCCTGTGGAAACAGGCAGGAGAAAGGAGACCTTACAGCAGCCTTCCAGTGCTTAAAGAGGGCCTACAAGAAATCTGGAGAGGGACCTATTTACAAGGGCACATAGTGATAGGACAAGAGGGAATGACTTCAAGCTCAAAGAAGGTAGATTTAGATTAGATATAAGGAAGAAATTCTTCCCTGTGAAGGTGGTGAGGCACTGGCACAGGGTGCCCAGAGAAGCTGTTGCTGCCCCATCCCTGGTAGTGCTCAAGGCCAGGCTGCATGGGGCAACCTGCTCTAGTGGAAGCTGTCCCTGCCCATGGCAGGAGATTGGAACTGGATGAGCTTTAAGGTCACTTCCAAACCAAACCATTCAATGATTCTGTGACAGACGATTGGTCCAAGCTGTATCTTTTGCATAAAAGTTCTATTTCACCCCATTTAACTTACCAAGGCTTAGAGTTTCAAAAGTGCATAGAGTTACTGGGTGCCAAAGACTGTGCTGTGGCCATTTCACTCCTTTGGGGCTCCTTTGAAAATGGCCAACCGTATAGACAGAACAATCAGAAATACAAACTGTATGGGATGTGTTAAAGCTGTTTTTACTGCTTACTCAGAAAGTCTGAATTACAAAGCAAACATTTAGGATTTTTGCAGGCTATAAAAGGTGAGCATTAAAGAGAAATATAACATTATTGAGGAGTTTTTTATGTTTCTTAAATCCTTCCTGCAGCTCCTCGGCACCAAAACCAGCCTTGTAGTATAAGGCCTAAAACATATTTCCCATGAAGTCCAGAGGAATAGCCTGACATCACATCCAACGTAAATGTGTAAATCAGGGAACACGTTGTCCTAGATATTTTCAGGCACAAACGTCTCATTTACACCACTATACAACTCAGTGTCTCAAGGTTGCACCTCTAGCAGTGGCATTTTCATTGAATTTGAATAGTACAGCATGATTTTAGAGAAACCACAAAGCTTTTCAGGAATGTCAGGAAACCCATATAATGGTAAAGGCTGTGTGGCACAAAGGGACAACAGTGGAATTCAGCCATCAGAGGATCAGCCTTGTCATGGATGCAATCCAGATTTAAAGGACAGCCTACAAGTGACCCAAGACCCACCACAGTGAAATTCAAGGACAGATGTACATCAGAGGAATGAAGAACTTAGTTAATATAGATATAAAAAAAAAAATAATTTAAATTCTATCCAATACCATGAATAAAAGGATACTAAGAAGTTCAAAACTATTCTATGATTCTATGATTCTCTATCAAGAAGTACAAAGTTGCCTTAGTCTGACAAGCCCCAAACTGTTATGTTTTAATAGTAGTTGGATGCTTACTATGTGCTTCCACAACAGGATAAAATACTATTGAAAAGGTCTCAGTACTGTTTACTGATATATTAGGATGTGGTTTAGAGGGATTAATTTGTTTTAAAGCGTGCAATGGAGAGGCAGAGCTGCAAGGCAAGGTGACAACCAGCCCACAGCTCTGTAACACTTTGGGTACCCCACCAGGATAGCCTTAATATTATAGCCTTTCCTCACAGATTAAAGATGGATTGATGGACTGTTAGATAAAACCTACCCCTGATCTGCCTTTCCTTTTAACCCCCAGCTTTCACTGCCTTCTGCCTTTCCTGCTCTGATTAGATGAATTATCAAAGCATATTTCTGTGCTGAGCAGAAAACCCCATCCTAGTGCAGCTCGGATAGATTTTCAAAAGACCCTAATCTTGGTTTTGATGAGGTTTTTGATGAATGGAGAAGATGAAGCCCGTTAGTCTGTGCAATGAGCCCACCACATTCTCCTGGATATTAACTGGTGGGCGTTCATTGCTCTGAGAAACCTCCAACATTTTGCTTTTTAAACTCAGGCTCCATCGCTATCACCTCTGACTCCACTCCCTCCCCTGCACCTCCCTGCCTCCTCTCCCTGACATCTGCATCCACCGCCTTGCCCCACATCTCTCCTGCTCCTGGATCTCCTGCAGTCAGAGCTGGAGCCAAGCCAAGCAGCTTGGTGGAGTTTATCAGCTCAGGATCTGACAGCAGCAGGTCTTGGCCTCCGTTGAGGCTGCTGTGGCTCACCATCAAGGTGTGCTTCTGCTGTCTGAGGCAATGTGGACATTGAGGAGCCTCAATGTTACCCAAAGCTGAGAGGGACCTGTGGCACTGTTCCCTCCAGCCGTGCCATTTCACATCAGGAGCCTCTGCACAAATTACTATGTCTATGTATTACAGTGATCTCCCAGTCAAAATAGTAGCTTTGGTCTTGGAGTCAGTATGAGGACGATGTTGTGCCCAGATTAATGAGCACGCTCACTCTCAGTCGGGACAATTAATCAGGGTAGGCTGGTGGCCTAATTCAGTTCCAGAGCTGGTTTGTTGTCTAGTTATCTTTTGCCTTTAATTTGGGTATTTTTGCATGCTGTCACACTACACCTTGAGACCTGGCAGCATTCAGGCCACTTCAGAAACGCCCCTTAGTCATTTAGTTCATATAACCTTGTCACACTTAGCAGAGATATACATAAATGCATTTAAAATATCTAGGCACAAGAACACTTCTCAGGTGGTTCAGGAACGCAGCCCACACAGCCACTTAATGCCAACCTGAGAGTGCCTGATTGCTGCTTCATGTAGAACCTGGGCTGATGCATTGTTTGATATAGCAATCACAGAAGTAAATCAAATTGCAGCATAAAATACAAGAATCAAACGAAAACACTAGTGATCACCATACCACCAGTTCACATGAAAAGGGGACAGCTGGATAGGCACATAAAAGACTGAAAAGTCACCAGAAAATCAAAGTTCAGTGACAAGCCCTGAGAACTGCTCACATTCATTTGAAAAATAAAATCCTGTCTGTCTCCCTCATCTGCTTTTGAGGGAGGAAACAAACACTTAAAGATGCACATAAAGCCTTCAAGGAGAGTTTAAATAAGGTGACTGTCTGAGAGAGTAAATCTGTTTTCAGATTTACTTTCAAAGCGAATTCCCTTGCACTTGGGCCTATTGTCACAAGGCTCAAGGCGGTGGTAGGAAAAAAAAATGGTAGGCCTTTACTGTAAAGGTACAATCTTAGCCAAAAAAGAGCTAAAATCTGAAAAAGTCAGGGTAAAATTGCTCATTAGTGTGAGGTGTCCCTGCCCATGGTAGGGGGATGGAACTGGATGATCTTAAGGTCCTTTCCAGCCCTAACTATTCTATGATTCTATGATTACACCTGCAGTAATCTGAATTACTGAGCCATAGCCATATTTTAGTATTAGCTAGTCATCAAGGTTGAAATCTTGTTATTCCCATAATTCACCAAGAAATAATTGTATTACTAAAGACAGGATGAAAAAAAATATGGAATTTTTCTGATTAGTAGAAACAGTGTAGGAGGGCCAAAATGAAGGGTTTTATTCAGTATCTTTGAGGGACAGAGAGAACCAAAACCTGTCTCTTTCATCTCTCAGAAAATTGAGCCTGTAATTAAATTGGTAGGAACTTAGTATGTATATCACTGTTATGCACTTTATATGTACGTTAATGTGCCATTTTCTAAGTTTCTATAATTTTTATGTAGAGATGATTTACCCTGAGCAGCAGGAAATGAATCTTGAAAATTCTCATCCTCTTTTTTTCCACACATTTTTCCAAACCCAGTCCCAGCTTTGCACAGACATCAGTTTGCAACCGAGAATTTTCAGTCTGTGTATTTACAGAAACAGTTTCAAGTTAATGCTCAGAACCACAAAAAGCTGCAACAACCTTCATGCTCCAGCAAAACTGCAAGGAGATATTGAGAACGAGCTGCTGTTAAGAATAGCTCCATTCAATAGCAAATACAGATGTCACAGGCGGGTGTTGGAGGAGGCTCGGGAAGACAGGCAGGGTGGGGAGGTGCGATTAGCTGAGGCTCCAGGCAGGGATGAGGTTATCACTGCCGGGGACGCCTGCCAGGTCACGGGGCAGTAGTTCTCTGAAGCGGACAATCTGCAGGAGTTAAGTCATAATAAACCAGGATAAAGCGTGTTTTCGTAAACACGGGAAGGACACAGGCTCACGCTGCGAAAACAGCTGCAAAAACCGTTGCTGTCCTGGAGTCTGACTTTCTCAGCTCCAACTTTTGGGATATTTAGCTCCTCATAGGGTATTTAAGCAGGAAACAGTGGCCGTGAGTAGGAAGTTAAGGTTGGGAGGAGGGATATTTTCAAGGGGATATAGAGTTTGGGATTTTGCTTTTACAAAATCTGGTGAAAACAGAGGAAACTGAGGGGAAAAAAGGAAGTGCGCTATTTTATTGGAGGTATTTTCCCACAGTATGGTCAGTGAAGCAGAGATGCTCCTTTCCATTTGTGCTAATCTCCCATTTAGGGAAGTATGTGAATTAGAACAGTTTCAGAATGAAATGTCTGGATCTCTCAGATCTGCACAGAGAAACCAAAAGGAAAACCTCGGGCACTGCTGGCACTTCCAAGATTACATCAATAACTGTGTTGCTTCACCCACCTTATACTCACTGTATAGGGTGGCTATTTTTGTCTGTAATTGTAACGCTGCCAGCATAGTGACAATTCCCTAAGAAAGTGCATGGGGCTTCACTGTGTTTCATCTCTGCTTGGGCTGATCTTTCAGCCCAAGCCCCAGGCAGGGCTTTGGATACCAATATGGCACATTCACTTCCAAAGCTCTATTCCATACTGTGTTGGTGCCTTCTTTTTTATTTATAAAAGGGTTTCTATTTTAAAACCCTTTTTCCTCCTCAAATTTTAGAGATCTGTTAACAGATTAAAAGAACTGCACATGGCCACCTAAACATTTAACCCAGCTCCGTGTCCACTACTAAATGACTTAGATGTTACTCATAGACTCTAGTAGAGATCAGCAAGCTTGCCCTCACAGATCCCTTGCAGGACTAGGACTATACTTCATGAGTTAAGAACAGCTCTCCTTGCTCAGCCATGTTTGGCTTTGGCATGCTGCATATGACAAGGCCAGCTGTACTAGTAGGGGCCTGGATGTCTAATCAAGCAGAAAGAGCAAGGAGCTATCTCTAGTGTCCTCCCCCATCCTCCAGCAGAACATATTTTTCCAGAGCCACTGATACTCTTACAGCACAGAGCTGATTCATGTCTAGTGCCTTCAGGAGCTACTGCAATGTATATACTGCATTTTATAGCAATAGTTACAGTAGCACAAAGTGATAACATTTACAGAGGACCTTTCTGTAAATGACTTGTATTTGGAGAAATAAATTCCATTAGGATTTCTTATTTTCAGATGCTCAAATCTGTGAATATGAATGCGCCTGTATTTCTACAAAAACAAACATCCTCAAGATGCTTATAGTAAAGCATCATTGAAACACGGACCAATATATAGGTATATGGGAGAAACACAGTATGAGAATTAAGGAAATACACTAAATGAATACCTGGTTTCACATTGCCTGTTCAGCCCATATAACAGTCCAACAACTACATTGCCCAGGTGGATGGTCCTTTCTGCTAATTTAAGCTGAGCTACACAAAGTGGAATGAGATAAAAAAAATGAGCTTTCTAATTTCCACACATTCAGGTACATTGAGCAATTAGCAGAAACATTCTGTGGATTAGCATTTGCAAGCCCTGCTGAAGGGGACTCGTGTCCTGAGCATTGCTGGAACAGCACAGTGACGAGCTAATGCACAAGTGAAACCTGCACAGCCACATGCCTTTTGCTGCAAAACACGTAGTATGCGGTAGTAGGGTCTCTTCTATTAACTCTGAATGTTTTTAGCATCTATAAGTTATTTGTCTGATGGAAGGCAATAAAGAAAGGTGAAAAGGGCTGTGCCTTTGACCCACAGTGTTACTCTGCAGCAGCACACAACAGCCTCGGGTGGCTTTTATGCCCAGGATTAAGAGGGATTGGGAGCGATGCCGAAGCAGCATGCTGAATCAAAGGCCAGAAACAGCTTTGCAGGGCAATTTCCCTAGTAAGATTCAAAACCAATTATTATTTCCAAGTCCAAGCAAACATTCTAATGCTCTATATTCAGAATTTGTTTATTTAACCTCAATTTTTGCACAGTAAATGATGCGGCTCAGTGCATGTTTGGATGAGCTGACAACACTGTGTTCCATGGCACAGAAGTTTGGTTGCAAGTGACAAAACTATCAGAAAATTTGGGAGAAGTGGATGCACATAAATTTGTTAAACTTCGGCAGCAAATGAGAAAAAAGAGACCTTGTTTCCAATCAGAGACATCATGTCATGCCCTTTTATTAGTGAAGGCAATGAAGCATTTCTGTTTATGCTGAACTTACTCCTGGTAGTTGTGGATGCAACTAGTTTGAAATACATATTATTTAAAAAATCCTTATCTCAAACTACATATTGAGCTCTGATGAAAGAAAAGAATCTATTTTGACCTCATGAAGGGCTCAGAATTAAAGAAAGTGAAACATTTGTTTTGCTACAAAGTCCTCTCCTTTTAAAAGCAGCATGCCTTTTTCTCCTCATCCTTGATTCTCTGTCCCTTTGGTCCACTTCTTCTCCACAGTCTTCAAGCATCATAAAAGCCACAATTCTCTTTTCCATAAGTTTTTGATAATTATCTTGTACTTGTTCCTACAGTCTCTCTCCTACTCCCTTTAAGAAAATTGCCAACACTCTACAAACTGCATAATAAATAATAATAAAGTCTTTTATTGCACACTTAGCTGAAAGCACACTCCTGAATTATCTAAGTTTGATTGTGAATGAAGACTTACACTTAACCTTGCCTTGTATATATATATGCACTAAGAGATCAGTAATATCTGTGACAGACAGAAATGTCTCCAAGTTTTCCGTAACAAGGGAGAAAATCCTGTCTTGATTTGCTCTTGAGCAGTCTCAAGAATATCTCTGTGGAACAGAAGTGGGGTTTTTTCTCTTAGCTGAAGGACGGAGCTGCATCGTTCATCATGCCAAGTCAATGTATTTATGGTCTGAAGAGCTCTCCTCACCCCCAGACTTCAGGCTTACAGTGGAATCCAAGGTATGTAACAATGATATGAACACGATATATTTTCCTGTAACCTGTGCTTCAGGCAGCTGTTAATGCCAGTCTAGCTTTCTGTAGTCTGCAGCCAAAGGAAAGCTGTCTGCAGCATATGTATAGCTTCAGTCTGCAGCATACTTACTGTGAAGTCAATGGCATGCTGAAGTGGATGCCACAGGACCAAGGAGCCATTTGTTAGAATTCAAGTTTCAGATGTTAACATACATTTGGGATCATTTCTCTGCCTAAGAAAGAAATTAATTGCCTCCCTGCTAAATTACTAGCTCAGTAGCGTCTAAAGTCTCGCACAAAGATCCAGAGACTCATTGTACTAAACTTTGCGGAAACATGGGGAAAGATCTCTGGCTCCAAAGAGACAAAAGTCAAAGGCAGCATAAAGGTCAAAACACATAAAGGAGCAACCAAGAACTACAGTGGGAATGGAAACAGAGATAGACCGACCTTCCCACAACTGCTGAGCAGATCAAGAACAGAAGGTTTTGAACTCAATCTTTTGGCTTCTAATCTAATCTTCTATTGTGTGCCGCTGCTTCTGACAATCTTGGGCCTTACTATTTCAATATTGCCCCAAATAATGTCTTTTTAAGTTGCTCTTGTTATGCAGACCCTCAAGTTTTCAGGTTGTTTATGCAAGTCATATGCTGTTTTGTTATCCGGGAGAGCATTATATTTTTCACCAAGTATAAATGCTTGTACACAGGTGAATAATTTACTCCTTCCTGCTTAGTTTATGAACATGCAACACTTATGCACATGATGTAGATCCAGAAATGTGCCCAGGGAGTTTCTCTGCAGCATCACAGTCAGTGGTTCCAGTCCTGAACTGTGAGGGAAGGGAACCAATCAATCTTATTGCTCCTCCTTGAACTGTTGTTCTCATTGATCTGTAGAAAAGAACACAGGTAATTTTTAAGTTCAGACCTTTAGAAGGCTAACCAGTGTGGAAGGATTGCTTGGCTTTATTTACATGCAACACTCCTCCTAAGACATTCTCATAGAATCGTAGAATGGTTAAGGTTAGGAAGGATGTGAAGATTACCTAGTTCCAACCTCCTGCCATGCACAGGGACACCTTCCATTAGACCAGGTTGCTCAAGGCTCTGCCTACCCTGCCCTTGAACACTGCCAGGGATAGAGCATTCACAGTTCCTCTGGGCAGGCTGTTCCAGTGCCTCACCATGCTCACAGTGAAAAACTTCTTCCTTATATCCAGCCTAAATCTCCCGTTTCAGTTTTAATCTGTTACCGCTTGTCCTATCACTACAGTCCCTAATGAAGAGTCCCACTCCAGCATCCTTATAGGCCCCCTTCAGATACTGGAAGGCTGCTCTGAGGTCACCACACAGCCTTCTCTTCTTCAGGCTGAACAGCCCCAACTTTCTCAGCCTATCTTCATACAGGAGGTGCTCCAGTCCCCTGATCATCCTCGTGGCCCTCCTCTGGACTTGTTCCAACAGTCCAGAGGAACATTCTCGTAGGATGGAACATTCTCTTAGAATGGAACATTCCCGTAGGATGTTTCCTTCCGCGCGCCAGTATGACATTGTTGATGCCTATGTCTTCTTTTTTGTTCTATCATGTTCACATACTTTTCTACGGAACTGCTGCTAGCAAGCTGTTCCCACCTTTTAATTATTAATTCTATTAACATTAAATGATGTTTATCAGTACCTAAATGTACCTCAACTATGAAAATACCAAGGGAAGTATTACCAAGGCTTCATTAACCTCATCACATATACTTACAGCTTCTCCCTATACTCTTATTTATGTGCATACATTAGTGAAAGCAATGGCAACATGTATTGATTGTACTGTGGATTAGATTTTAATTATAACAGTTTGTAGGACAAAGACATAACTAAGTGCATGCAATACACAACTGCTGTAGGATAACTTTACCTTCTTTGCACCATTTTCTAGATAATGGCTCCGACAAAGCGACTCTGTTTTTAATGACGTTGGCAAAATGTACAACTGTGTTCATAATTTAGGTGCTGGACACTAAGTACATCTTCAGTGTGGAGGTCTCAAGACCTTTCTGGGGCCAGAAGCATCACTCGTGCTTGTAAAGAGGTGGAACTCAGGCATGGTCACAGCTATCACCTGCATCTGAACTTCTAATTTACGGAGCCAGCTACAGGGTGCAGACTGAATTTGCAAGTGCATACTGACAGCGGGCTTTGTGGATGAGCAAAGATAAGAAGTAGGTGCAAAATTTGCAGCAGATAATTGTGGAAAGCACAGAGTTGCTATTTATCTGCCGTGAGCTCTTTGGAAAGGGCTCAAGACACCTTCAAAGGTATTTCCTCTTACAAGAGAGAAAGTGAGCACCTCAATGGCTGAACTCCGTAATAAACTATAGAGGATTTAGCTTTCAAGGGAAACAAGAAGAGCCAAAGTTCTGGAATTGGTTTTTTTTTTTCAGAGAAAAGCTCTCAAAAAACCCCACAGATTTGATAGTACCTGGCAAAACTGATTTATTGGATCTAGTGGTGCACAGAAGTATGTAAAGGGTGTAGACTGGAAAAGACAACAGCAAGATCATAGGGCAAAATCAGTGAGTAGGGGTTGGCTGCATGTTAAAAGGGAAAGAAAGCAAAAAAGATATTAATGTCAATTTTCTTTCCATAAAAGCCCCATTTTCTACTTGATTTTTTCCATTTTACCTTAGCTTTTGACATCAGTGAATGGTGTCTGTTCATTCTAGCAATAAACTTAACCTATGGCTTCCAAAATCCCACTTTTTAACAAGATTTTGGAACCTCGTCATTTTATTATTTGCACATTACTATCTGATCATTTGCACATTTCTATTGAAGTAGTTACCTGCGAGACATTCTGACCACTACATCCATCATAAAACACACCTTGGAGTAAATGTGAGTTCTGCTTCTTAAAACTGAAACGCAATTCCAAGAGGAGCAAGCCCACATGTGTACAATCATGATACTACTTTAGCATCCTGCCAACACGTTTGGAGAGAGTAAAATTAAACATTTAAGCATGCTGATTAAGGCATTGATTCTGCAAATACTTACTACCAGGCTTAATCCCTTTGAAATGAGTGGGACTATTGACGATCAGAAAAGCTGTGCCTGTGAGTAAACATTTGCCTCTGTCAGCCCTTGGAAGAGATTGCAGGCAGTATTTTTCTCCTAGATGGACAGTGCTCACTTGTCAGCAGTCCACAACTATGAAATGACATATATTGTAATTGTGAAAATTATAGAGGCCTGCCCCTAATAACAGCCTGTAGTCAGTAATTGGCTCGGCGGTGAGACGAGAAGCGCTTAGTCATTCCATGAGAGGCACACAGGAAATGCTGGGATGAACTGTCGTAATTAGACACATATTATTAGTATTTATTAAAACACAACTAGTTACACTGGTTATGCCTATTCTGTAGGCAGATCTTTTGAAAAGCTGAGTAATGCAGCCTTAGCCATGCAATATAGGACCTTGTTTACAATAGAAAGTTGTGCTGACCTAACTATATTAGCATAGTTAAAGCTGTACATCTCCAGGTTAGGAGCAGCTGCATCAGAATACCTTATTTTATCTTTGCAGAAGGAAAGCCAGCAGCAGTGTAAAACACCTTTGTACCAGTAGAAGCATGCTTAATTTCAAATAGTACAGTTACATGGGTTGTAAAATTTAACACAGCTCAGATAACATAGTTAAATTGGTATATGATGTATGAAAAGACTAGGTTCTCAATTTCACAATTAAACATGAATCAATTAATCTTACCCCTCTTGCATACAAGAAGGAAGAGAATACACTTCACAGAGTGAAAATGCCCAGTGTTTAGGATAGAGCCTTTAATGTCTGAGCATCCTGTGACCTAACCAGCATTTGCAACTCAGTGAAATGCAATGTATTCATTTGGTGGCTGCCTGTAGAACTACTTGAATCAGTCTGAACTGATTCTTTGAATAGGAACTAAGAAGGAATCACTACAGCTGGAGGGAGAGAAGCTGCTCATTTAAGAAAACACTAAAAGGTCACAGAGGGATAAATGTTTCTGCCAGCATTAATTTCACTATAATGTTCCAGTTTCTGATCTTGAAAATTGCAGGGTTTTTTCCTCATTCTTCCAGTCAGAGAAAGTAATGCATATATATGAATAAGAAATGACTGTGTTATGGCAGAAGCTGGGTAATACTCTGAAGAAAATTTTTGTTTCCAGTGATCACTGATGAGCGTCATGGTGTTGGTATATGGGCAGCAAGACAAGGTGGCAGAGACTGGGCTTCTGCTTGGGACCCTGCCTCTGACCTGCTGTAAAACCTTTGGTGAATTACCTTCTCTCTCTGTGTCTCAGTTTCTGTCTTTACAGAATGACAGAAGGTTGATTTGCAAAGCTCTTTGAGAAATAACAATGACGAACAAGTGCTCTATACTGGTTGGGTGGAATTGTTATTAGCTTCTATACCTTCTTTCCTTGTGCAATAGCCACTATTAAAGACAGAAATTTCAGCTTTGATTGCCTATTAGATAATTTGCTAGTTTTGGATCTAAATCTGAGCTCAGATTTCAAATGAAGTTCAAAGCTTCAAAGTATTGAATATAATTTCTCAGTTTCATCTTAGGGAAAACACAAATTTTCAAACAGAATACTTTAATAAAAGACATTTTGTTCCTATTTATTACCTCAAGTATTCAAATGGACACCACTGATCTCAGCAATGCTACCTCTCTTTGAAGATCCCCTTATTACAATTTATAGAGAAATTGCTACAAGTAATTCTATTACCAATTGCTACCAGTAATTCCATTAGGCTGAATCACTGAATAACCTTGTTTCTGACACTAGAACCACATATACACATAAAGTAGTGAACTGAATGCATCATGCACTGGCTGGTTACTAAGAAGGATACACTGAAAATTTGGAATAGAGAAAATAATACACAGACATGGGATGTAACAAAGCGAGCCAGGGTTTGGAGCCCATTGTTCCCGGCTATTATCTTACTAGTAAACTTACTACAATTAAACTGAATAAAAAAAAAAGACAATAAAGTTTTTATTTGTATAATTATTTGGCATGTGGCACATCCTTTACGCAAAGTATCAAATATGGAAATGAAACTATTCATATGTCAAAATATTTTCACGATCAGAAATTATATCATAGAATCATTGAACATTCTGGGTTGGAAGGGACCATAAAAGGTCAGCTAGTCCAACCCCCTCACAATAAGCAGGAATCAGAACAGGTTGCTCAAGAGCCCTGTCCAAGGTGATCTTGAATGTTTCCAGGGATGGGTCATCTACCACCTTTCCGGACAACCTGTTCCACTGTTTCATAAAAATTTCTTCCCTATATGTAGTATGAATGAACCCACCTTTAGTTTAAACCAAGTCCATGTCTTTCTTCTACTGTGGACTCCAGAGCTGGACACAGTACTACAGGTGGGGTCTCACCAGAGCAGAACTGAGGGGCCAAATCACCTCCCTCAACCTGCTACTGGCCGCATTACTTCGGATGCAGCCCAGGATGCAATTGGCTTTCTGGGCTGTGAGTGCACGTTGCTGGCTCATCTCCAGCTTTTCATTCACCAGTCCTTCTTCACAGGGCTGTTCTCAATCCCTTCATCCCCAAGCCTGTATTGATACTGGAGATTGCTTCAATCCAGGTAGAACCTGCGCTTGGCATAGTTGAACCTCATGAGGTTCACAGGGGCCCACTTCTCCAGCTTGTCCAGGTTCCTCAACTGTACAACATCAGCTTGGTGTCACCTGCAAACTTGTCAAGTGTGCACTCAATCTCATGATCTATGCCACTGATGAAGATATTAAACAGTGCTGGTCCCAGTAAGGACCCCTGAGGGACATCACTTGTCATTAATCTCCATCCAGACATTGACTACTGACTACTACTGTCTGGATGTGACAAACCTAACCCACTGAACAGTCCATCCATAAAATCCATACCTCTCCAATTTAGAGAGAAGGCATGTTGTGGAGGACCAGTCAAAGGCTTTATAGAAGTCCAGATAGATGATATCCACAGCTCTTCCCTTGTCAACTCATAATTCATTCCATCATAGAAGGCTACTAGGTTGGTCAGGCAAGACCTGCCCTTGGACAACGTCAGGTATTCCCATATGTAAGTTCCAGGCAGTGTATTCTGTCACTGTAAGATCATATTTGATGTGAGTTTTACTGCTTACAGTTCTGCAAAGAATCAAATATAAGTAGAGTTAAACTGGAAAAAAGGGAACAGAAGCTAGTCTCAGCTGTTGTATAGAAGGTTTTGGAGAACAGCTACTCTTGCTTAATTGAAATGGTCTATTTCTGGTTTACAGTTGTCTCTATTTTGTATATGCTAGCTAAATTTATGCATATTAATTACACATTTTAATTTGAAATGTTTATACTATGATATTTTTGTTGATATAGGACAAAAATAATCTAAAGCATACATTTCAATAATATCATTTGTCAAATTATTTGATCTATTACATAAGGGACTACTCCTTTCCTTTTTTTCTATTTCCTGTATTCTGAGTATACGTAAGAAATTCTCTTTATATGGCACTGAATCTTTGAATTATAATACTACATTAATTTTTGTAAGATAAAATTTCCTAGGTATGAAAATGGTTCATTCTGCAGTTCCTGGTAATTGTTTCCAATATTTAAAGGCACAGTCCTGCATACCAGTGATCAGGCCCTACTGGCTTTACCAATACGAATTTTACTGAGCTGTCTGGCAGGATGCATGTCATGAAATATATGAATAGCTTTTGTTTTATTAGTTGTCTTTTGGATATCATCCCAGTATCTCCTGGCCATTCCAAATGATGTCTGCTAGAGATGGGTTTGAATTAATTCTCCAAATTCAATGACTTCTCAGTTCAAGGAGGTTCAGGGGCAGGCTCTGATGCACTCCCTTCTCTTACTGATTTCTTGCCTGTGTCCCTTCATCCTATTCCATGCAGACCCCTGAAAACACTGTGCAAATTATGACCACTTTCTAAAAAGCTCTGATTTTGCTCAGATTTGTATAAAAATTATATTGTCAACATGCAAATATAGATGATGAGAGCAGCCTAGGATCTTAACAGGTTGTGTTCTTCCTGTTTAATTAGTTGTAAATTGTATATCCTTCTGGCCCTTAACTTAGGAAACCACTTTAACCTGTGATTAAATCCCAGTGAAATCAGGATCTCAGCACACATTTAAGGCTTAGCCTACCCTTCAGTGTGTAAAAGGGCAGGTTAACAGCATGCATTCTTGAAAGAATATTTATCATGATAAACTGGTATTTCCTTGCGACTGGGACAGTCTCAAGGCAATCTACCAGAAGAGATCTAGGAGATCATGAGACACTGAAAAATGCATCAAATAACACTGGGACAACTGAAACACTCAAATTTTGTGAGGTCTGCTGCAGTAAGTTTGGTAGCTGCACCCTTTATATATCCTGCAGGTGACTCTTGGCATTATCTCAGTGCTCCACAACCCACATTCCCTTATCATTCACCTTCAAGAATTCAGTCAGTCTCTTGAAACATGCATGGAAATGATGTATGCTTATACTGAGAAATGCAGAGACATACCATTCAGCACTCCTATCTGAAACAAACTGTATAATTTATGGACATGAATAAATATTAGCATATTCATGTATATTTATGGCTCTCTGCTTTTACTTTCATGAACCTGTGCAACAAACTTTGCAACACCAGTATTTTCTTCTTCTCAGGGGAGTAAGGGATTTGTGGATATTAACCAGGTAAATATAGATTCAACTCTGCATAGCATCTTCTCTGACATTTTGCTAACCTGAAAAATCAGCTGCATCATTGTTATTCTGTGCTTTCTGGAAGTCCATGACTGAACTGTCAGCATGCTGGAGGTGGAAAACTATTAGAACCTTTTATATATGCTATACCCTCTCAAAGTGTGACAGAGCTCATACAGTCCTTCCCCAAAGCCTTTCCAAGCACTGGGGCTTACAGAGTATGCTCCCTTCTGGAAAACTAAATGTACCTCTGATTACTTAATGCTTTGTCTTCAGAAGCAGGTTTTCCAATATAATATAAATAGAAATGTCTGTTGTCACTTCTTGTGGACTCCCTTATATTGGAGCGTAAAAATGGCTTCTTTGATTATTTGATATCGTACGGAAAAGGGATTGAAAGTGAAAGAAACAACCCTTATGCAAGACAAAAGCAGCATACATAGTTGCACGTGGTAAAATTTTCCCAAAGAGATAATTTAAATTACAAAGCTTATTCTTTCATTGGCATTAATTAATCTCTTACTGAGACATTTAGGCACTGGAAACAGTAAACGGTCTTGTCTGCAAATACGATACATTACTGTGGGTGTTGTGCAAGCTAAACACAGCCCACAAGACAATTCCTCTTGTACCACCACTACCATCTTGAACAACCTTGAAGTGGAGATGAAAGGAAATGACTAATTCCGGAGGTACATCTGTGGTTTGCTGTCACTTGGCAAGCAGACTGGCATATTTGCCCAACAGCAGCTCCAGGGTTAAAAAAGTGGAGAATGCAGATCTATGAACCCCTGAAAAGCCTCAGTTGCTTCTGGAAATGGGTTTCTGCTGCAGAATACTATCACAAGAGTCTGTAGAGAGCTCTTGCTGCTGTTCTGTGTGAGTGCAGAAATGTGTTGGCACAACCTCTAGTCAGCCCTGAGAAAGCTGAGCGCCTGGTGAGACCAGTGGAAAGGCTGAGCTTCTACTCAGTAGAGCAGTACTATATCGTCCACTATACCTATGATGATTGTACCCTTGACAGGTGATAAATCAAGTCAACCTCCCTAGCTGCCATAATGTTTCCATTGCAATTATATCTATGTATCTATTTATCGTGATGTTGTATCTTGCGGGCTTTAAATATGATGTATTAAAACACGGTGCAGTGTAATACAAATGAAATGAGGCAAGTAACTGTAAAAGCCAAAATTAGGATACAGAGAACAATGTATTTCAAATTAAGTGGGAACGAGATTACTTGTTAGCTGAAAATAATGAGCACCTTCAGTGCCTTATGTGCATGCAAATGATAGGTGTGCCAAAGGAATATAATATCAGCTGACATTACAAAACCTACCACCACGAAAAATAAGACATGTGCACTGGAGAACCTAATCATTACAGAATTAAAAGAAAATCCCCTGAAAATCAACAGTACAAGCAAAGAAGTATGCTGCATAAACTCAAAACCTGGCTGCTCCAGATGAGACATGCCTTAGGTGAGCTCCTGCAATGGGATAGTGAGCCAGAAAAAGGTATGCAGTTTGAATGTTCTCTGCATCTATGGGTAAAATTATAAATAAATTAATACGTCATGGAAGCTTGTTAGCATCTCATGGAACTATAGAAAGCAGAATAATTGATGCAATCAATCATACACTCAGAATTTGAGACCAATCACAGAAAAATGTAAGCAATTATCATTGACCTTGGATGAGACCACAATCAGCAGCGAAACCAGGCAGTTATTACTTTGCAGCCGAGGTTTTCTTTGTAAAACAAATGGGGCAGTACTTTTAATGTACATTGGAAGTACTTCTTTCTACCACTAGCTTGTGTAACAGCTTTCAAAACTCCCTTGTCACAAATAATGACAAGCATTGACTGTCTAGAAAAGTCAGTTAATGAGTTTGCTGAAAAGAAACTGCAGCGGAATACCTCACTTTCACTGCACAATACATTATCAGACGGTGGTAAATCTATGAAACAAGGAACATGAAGGCTGGTATCATACATACGGTTAACCTCATTCACAGAAGAAATACTGCACAGACACACAGAAAAGGTATCAAGTTTCTTATGGAGCTGTATTCAAACTACAGGAGTTTACCCCCTCATTTAAAAGGTGAATGACTGTAAGGAGGGAAGCTGCCTGCTTTAGTTTGCCAAATGTGCATATCTTGAAGAATAGAGAGCAAATAGTACATTTCAGTTGCAAGAGCCTATCTCTACTCATTGGTCTTCCTACCAGCTTGGTAACAGCTCCAGTCTGCATGGTGCCTGAATTTTGAGAGAGCTATTGAGGTCACTTATTATCCATGGAAGAGGTTAAAATTTACCAGAGTTCCCACATCAGATGGCAAATTTTTCTGCAAAGACCCCCTCACATACTTAAAACTATCCCAAACTGAACTCTTACAGCTGTAACTGAGAAAGACATGTCTAAACTCATCTCCTGAGAGCCTATTCCCACACCTAGAATCCATGAATAGCACTGAATTTAGCTCAAAATCCATTTAGTACTCCCAGCTGACATTAGCACTCTCATTTTGCCTGTGAAGCGAGCTTTGCCAGAAGACTGCTCAGAACAGCAGTGCAGAGAATAGCTTAGGATGAGGTCCATATCCTCTCTCCTCTGAAACCTCAGTAACTCACTCATGAGATAGGTATAGTATTTACATTTTGCATTATAGAGCTGGATAAACTGCATACATATAAATGAAAATACACTTTGAATTTCAAGACTTTTAGACTTTTAATTTCAAAAGAGTATCTTCAGCAACAAGAAATAGGGAATTTGGGTCCTTTTTTATATTCTTGGTTCTGCCTTTCCTTTCTGAACAATAATCTAGTTGCAACAAGAGGGATGAGGAATTGCCTGTATCCAAGGGCATTCTACCATTTGGTCATTCCTTTGGAAAATTGCAATCAGTGGGTTCAGCTTACTCACGACTTAAAAGATCCTAGAAAAAAACATTTCTGTCTTCCAAGAAGAGGCTGCCGGAGCTACGTCCTCCACTGTTACCTTCCTGCTTTGACGACACAAAACAGCATTTTGAACTCTGAAGTTACTTTTACAGAGGCATATAAACCAAGAACAGGGTATGGACATGAACACAGGACTACAAAGTCCTTCACTGTTACCACAGTTGGCCAATAACAACTGCTTAGCATCATCTGGAGACAGTACATGCCAAGAACCATCCCCGACAGGAAACCTGGATGCAGTCACACTGTTTTTGAGGAGCGAGAAGAAAATGCAGCCATATGGATGTGAAGTGGGGGCCCCACATGGCCCCTACTTGCAAAAATATCTTGGTGTCCAGAGTTACTTCTGGCAAAGCTAAACCTGCTGACTTCAGATGACTTTCAACAGTGTTTTCCACTCATAAACTCTAAGCAGTTCCCCATTTCAGCATACAGGAATCCTGGATGACCTGGCAGCATTGGGCAGTCAAAGACAGAGAAGCTAGTGCCTTGTACAGGTGTCCCAAATGCCTTTTTACAGAGGCTTACAGTTTTTCACTGACTGTGGAAGAAATGTCGCCATAATATTTTTTGGCACAGCAATGCTTCAATTCCAGATATGGAAATCACTTTTATGCACAACAGTGAAGCATGGAATTTTCAGCTTGCTTCTTAATGATATCATTTCCCACCTGAAAAACTTTGCAATGAAGTACTGCTCAATGTACAGAAGCACATGCGTCTGTGAAAGTATGCTCCCAGGAATAAAATCTGCAAAATCAAAAGACTTCAATAAGCCAGAAAGCAACGGCCTTGGCTGCCAACTCTTATTCACCGCTGTGAATATTGACATTGACATTAAGGAAGAAAATACTTGTTCTGAGAAATAAACTGTTCTCTTTTTTAATGACACTGCGTTCTTTTTACCCCTTTAAGAAACTAGGTCCAAGCAATCTATCGTGTGATCTGCAGTTGTGCCCCAACCCTGGCACCTAATCAAAACTGGTATCTAATATTCTCCTCTGACACACCTTCTTGCGTAGCTTGATTAGCTTGGCCTTTAGTGCCTCCTCCTTGTGTTGTCTGATCACAGTAGGTTCATGATTTAGCATTAGCTGGGCCTATGATCAGCCTTAGAGAAAAAAAATGTTGCTTTCTTAAGGGAAATGACCAGTTTTCACCCCACACCTGGAAATCTGGCTGGGTCTAGACATTTAACGATTCCTTTATTACATGACCTCTTCAACTGTTGAAATGTGGGAAGTGTTTTTAACTTCAAGACAGCAATTTTCATTCAATCAGTTAAAGCTATGCCTGCTTTTTTGTCTCTTGGCATTTGATACTGAAATAGTCAAAAGACACATCTATTTCGACACTAAATCCTAATGAAACCATAAAACAAGTGGTACAACGCAGCTAACTTGATTCAGATAAACACCTTTAAAATATAAATAGGAAATCTGCCTTGGAAAGAGAGACTGGTTTTCTCCCATTAACAAGTTCCAGTGAGTAAGTTTTCAAATGAGTGTTTAAATATCTTTCAGCTAGAATTACAAGCCAAAATGTCATGAAAGATACTTAGAGAGCACATGAGCATAGTTGCAAAGTATTGAAATAATAGCTACTTCTTGACAGAAAAATAGCCTTTCCTTCTCTCATGCTGCTCAATACTTTCTATTTCAGGTGGACAGTCTTGTTCAATCACAATGGCTAGAAATCTTTCCTTAGTGCAGTTACAGGTTTGGAAATGCAGGCACTAGAGCTCAGCATGTATTCCCCAATCATTTTTTATTCCTAAGATCAAAAAATGCATTTTGGTTTTTTTGGTCAGGATTCAATACCCTTTTTAAATGTTGCTTTTGTCAAACTTGACTTTTTTCCCTGTTCTATATGAGTGCTTTGTAATGGCTGCTGGTATTAATAAGCCACTCCTAATGGTTCTTTGATATCAATGGAATTAGTTATTTTTAATGGCAGCACTTCCCAGCTTATCAGTTTGATAGAAACAGCAATGATAGAAAGCAGCATTGGCCATTTTTTCTTCTGCTCCCACACAGAGAAAACAGTACATACAAAAAAACAGGATAAACATAAGTTTATTACAGCCTATAAGTCATGCATCCAGATTCCCTTATCTGCCCCAGCTTTCAAAATATTTTTTTAAGCATCTGAAAATATGCCCTCTTTTTGCTTTGCAGTCTTTTTTTACCATAGGATCAGATAAGAAAGCTTTTTTGATCAGTCAAAACGTAATGTCAAAATGCCAGGACAATAAGCCATTAATACACAAAGGATCTTTTCTTTTACTAAGGTCTGCAACACAATATCATGTTAAGAAAATGCTGATGTATGGGATGAGAAGCATAATTCCTTTGATGTAATTGCTACTTTAAGAACTTGAAACATTTTCATGTGTTTCTTTCATTTTTTGTTTTACAAAGATATTAATACAGATGGAATGAATCTTCTAGTATATAATTCCACAATCTGTGGTCAGATTGCCAGCTGGTTTATCATGATCAACTCTGTTTTCAGCATTTTCACTGACTGAGAATATGGCCAATATCTGAAATAAACCAACCCAAAAATGGTTGGTGGAATTAGTGTGGAACAATAATTGTATTTCTGACGAGGAAGGCAAGGATTGGCTGCTGATGCTGCAGGCTACTCAAGGATGGTTAATTGTATTCATGAACTATTTGTAAGACAGCAAGCTGCCAAAACCTCAGATATTTCCAACATGGTAATTCTGGAATGTTGTAGTAAATAGGAAAAAACAGATGTCATAATGTGTTTCATCTAGTTTAAAACTTAACATGTAATTAACTTAATGGCTTGACAATAGCTGATGTAGCAACAAATATAATGCAATTAAATTAGTACCTCATTATGACAACAAATTCAACATATGCATTAGCAAATAAAGATCAAATTTTGAGACATTGGTATATTTTACAGTGACTAAACTGGCCTTAAAACGCAATTACATGTAATACTTGCTTTGTATTTTACCACTTGGAGAAATTATTTCATTTTTGTAACAACGTACTTTCTGTAGTCTTTTCATTACACCACTAGTGAAAGCTGTTCCTTGGTTTACTGCTTCAAATGCTGTATCTAGGTACTTGAACTTCTACATTCCTTATGTAGCATAAAACCTTCATATTCTCTATCTTTTGTACTGTTGGCTGTTTGTCCAAAGTGGTCTAGGCAATGATCATGGTTCTTCCGCATCTTCTCCAAGTATTATGGTGGAATTCAGGCGGTCTGCTTTATGCACAGAGCAGCATGTTGAGACAGACTCCTGTTCACATATTATTTTGGACTTCCCAAAGGTTTCTAAGGGTGTTATTAGGGTTTCTCAATTGTTAGTGCTGCAGGACAAAAAAGGGTAAGAGTCCACTGAAGCAGAATAGCTTTTAAAAAACATGTGGAGTCCCAAATACCAACACCAAACCCAGACATCCTTGTTACAGAACAGCACTACCTGACGTGCAATTTCTGTGGCAGTTTCCGATGTGCTGTTTGCATTCAAAGAAAGCAAAAATAAATTCTGAGGCTATAGTGACAGAGTTGTGTTAAACAGCAAATAATTTCACTTTGAATTATGTAATTGCTTTTTCAAGGGATTCAGATCTTCCAAACTCACTATGCTACTGCATTCCTATTAAAGATATTGTAACCAGTTAGAGAGAATTCTGTCAGGAGAAAGGTTGAAACTTCATCCTAATGCAGATCCTAATAAAATTTAATGTTACTTTCCATTCACTGCAGTAGATGAGGTCCTTGATGCTGACAATGAAATGGCCCTCGGATGCTGTGGGTATCTACGGCTTGCTTTTTCACTATGCCAAGATATTATTAGGAAAGAAGGATCAGTAAAAAGGAATCTGAAACCTGATCCAGTGCTGAGGAATGCCTTTTGAAGGTGTCATTTGAACCGAGTTATTACTTCTCAGAGGTGTGAACGTTTTGCATGACTCTTTGCTCAAAACCTGAAATGGACCATGAAAAGCAGTAAAAAAGTTACACAAGCTTTCATGCAATTAAGCAGTTTCAAAGATATAATTATATACTCCTGAAGCTGTCCATCAAGATACCCAATAAAACACATCAAGTATCTGTTGGATGTTCCTTCTTTCACCTTACATTAAGGTCCATTCATTTTCTGGGTTTTAAAAATATCTATAGATTTATGTATATACTTGAACTAGATGGTTTTTAAGGTATTTTCCAAACAAAACCATTCTGATTCCGGGATTCTTTATTTAGATTCTGCACACTTAAATGATCTCTTTTGTTCTTAAATTACATTTATTCCCTCCTGAATGTTGCTCTATCTCAATTTCTAAAATGCTGAATGGGCAGACTGTTTCCATGAAGCATTTCATATGAACAGTTTATGAAGTGTGAACAATAAAGGACTGTCTAATGATTGCTTATCATGACTTTCAAAGTTAACTGATACAGAAACCCTGCTCAGGGAAAATTGGGGGGTTTTTATTGTATCTAGCAGGACATTTTAGGGAATATTATAAACTGACCAGTTTTAAGGAAGTAAGACGAATGGCTGGTGGTAAAAATGCTTACAGGCTGTGGCTATGTAATACTGAACTGATATGCAACTCCTCCTTCACGTCGAAATATGATAAAATAGCTACATTTCTAGAAATTTATTGGAGACCCTTTCCAGCAGGGGTCAGAATGAAAAAGGAAAACAGCCATACTTGCTGAGGCTGAACAGCTAAAAGCACAAGTGCATCAGTCACTCCAATGTGGTTTAGCATTCTTTTCAACACAGATCATTTTGCCTTGATTTTCCAAACAAGTGCTGTCACCTCTGATGCACACCCACTGAGTTGTTCTCGCTGTGTGTAGGTTGTCGCGCAGAGGCAACAAACAGGGTTCCCTTAGAGAACCTCCATCTTTGATAGCAGTTCAGAAAGTCAGCATGCTCTATCTATCCTTACGGTCATCTGGAGGAAAAGTTCATTAGCTGCTTTGCATGCCAAGGGACCAGCTGTCCTGCAGCACATGGAGCAGCTCTGATTGACCAGGAGGACAAGTGGGAAATAAGCTCACAGCAGCGCCAGCACAGCATATGGTCACGTACCAGCTGTTTCTGAAGTGCTTGCCAAACCCAGATTGGAATAGGGTTGGCTGTTAGGAAAATAAAACCCAATAAAAACCAACAAGCAAACAAAAAAAATCCACTGTCAGGATTCCAGAGATCTGACCACAAAAGCAGAACTGTCAATTTGAAATATCACTCAGCAACTACGTGGATATTCAGAGTAATCTGTCAGTGGCTCGCATACTCTGACTTGTGCCATTAAAACACTGATGTTCCTAGCATCTGTCCTTTCTACAGAGCTTTCAGAGAGAATAACAAAAAATTAAAGAAAGGGTGAAATAAGGTAAGTGGATTCCTATTAGTGATATACATTACTAATATACTGAGAACACATTCAAAAGACTGAATGAAGATTGATTTAAATTGGTGCTAGTTGTTATTACAGACAAATCCCAGGTGTCCCACATTTCACCGTATTTTATTTCTACCTTGAAAAGGGGAATTCAGATTCTGAGCTCACAAACAAAAGGAGATTTGATTGCGACTGGCGCGAGTTGTATTACAGTGTTCGTGACATGCTTCTGATAAACCAGCGGAATGACTCAGCAGAAAACAGCAGGACTTTTTTCCTCCAAAGCTTTTCAGTTTCAGCTTTTCAAAACACGAAAATACCTGGAACAGTAATTAAATGGTTCAAAGAATGATGCTGTCCTTCTATCACTGCTAAAGCACTGCTCTGTACAGCTCTTCCATAATACTCCTTCAAGGTTTGGAGAAGGCTGAGCTGATTAGCTGCACACTCATACGACATCAATTACTGCTTTGGCAGCTTTTGAGAGAACATTAGTAGCTCATGTAGCTACAGAATCCTGCATATTTTAACTTTTGGGTAGCCCAAATTACGTGGTAAGGTTGTTTGAAAAAGGTGAACCCCAGCTGAAACAAAAATAAGAGCAATGCTGCTCCTGTATCAGGAAATGAGTACATAAGCTGGGAGGCAGTGGTTACTATCTTGGCTTGCATTCATGTTTCTTACGAGACATACTTTTATATGCAGGCTTAACTTGTCAAAAGGCCTAAACAGGACTTCCTCTGGGGTGGGGGAGGATTATCTTCTCAAGGATTAACTCTGTTCCAGTGAGTGCAGATGTAGTTTCCACAAAAGAAGTAGTCTTGGCCAATGTGGATGACATACTGCATTTTGGAACTCTAGGAGCCACACAATTAGCAGTGTATAAAAGGAAGAAAACCCTTGCGATTATGGACAGACAGAAAACTGGCTTTGACATCTTAACATAATACTGACTTTCCTTAGACCCGTATGTGTTCATGTATTTGAGAAATGCAAGGTGCTAGTGTACACCTGAAAGGGGCATTATTATTTTCTCAATTAAGAAGCTTAATTAGTACTTTGGTGTGCCTTCTGTCATGTTTTCAGCCTTACAGTGGCCCATTTTTACCCATCTACTATGCTAAAAATGTTGCTGCTTCATTACTCTACAGTTGTGTAAACAGCTCTGATTAAACTGGCATTTAATCAAGTGGAATAAAATATTCCCAGCTCCTGAGGAGCTCACCTACTTTCAATGGCATAAAACTTATAAAAGACAACTTTCCTTCCAGACGAGCTCCTACTGAGCAGCAAAATAAACTTTATTCGCTCACCTTACTCTCAGAGTCGTTAAAGGATTTCAAAAGGTCCTCGCATTACAAACACCGCTACACTCCATCATTATCCCCCATTTCCTCCTTCGCATTCCTCCCCCGGCCCTGGGTGTTTCCCTCCCGGTCGCTACCGCGCAGCCCGCCCTCTCGAGGGGGCGAGGGTGGCTCCGCAGCCGCGCTGAAGGCGGGAGCGAGGTGAAGCGATGCGCGGCGCCACCGCCCGCCCGGCTGTCAGCTGCCCCGAGAGACGACACCGCGCCCAGGGCTGCGGCACTCCCCGAGCCGCGCTCCCTCCTCCCGACCGGTGACTTTCAAACGCCCCGCCCGCCCCTTCTCTCTCCTCAGGCGCCCGGCGGGCGGGGCGGGGGCGGGCCGACAGTTCACCCAGGGCAAAGGGATACTTCCCCTCCTTCCCCCGCCCTTCCTGCGCGGCGGCCTGCCATGGAGCCGGCTCGCCGGCGCTCGGGCACTCCGGGACGGGGTCGGCTGGGCCAGCTCGTTCCACAGCCCGCCCAGTGGAGAGCTGAGCGCATCCCCCGTCCCCTCACCGCAACCTCACGGGCCGGCCCGCGCTCCTGAGCGGCGGGATACGAACCACCCTCTGGGCGGAAGGATACGGGGCGGAGCCTGCGGCGCGGTCCGCCTGGGAGCTGAGTCCTGTTGCCGGGTGACGGAGTGTCCGGGCCCCTCCCTGCCCGTGGCGCTAGGAGCCGCCGCCGCTGCCGGTTTACGTAACGCCTCCTGGGGCAGGTCCCGGCTCCGTCCCGCCCGCCTCATTCGGAGACGGCAGCAGCGGGACTGAGTCTGCCGCCTCCTCCGGCTGCCAGAGGCCCCAGGGTCCCGCTCTGCGCCGCCACGGCAGGTAAATACCCGCCGCGGGCCCGGGGAGCAGAGGTAGAGGCAGAGCTGGAGAGAGGGCGGCTGCTGCTGCTCTCCCTGTGGCAACGGGAGGACGGAGCTGGGAGGCGACAGTGGCCTCCCCCCTCCCACCTTCTTTCCCGCCGCCGCGCTGAGGGGCGGGCGGGCTGGACCCCCGAGGAGCGTGGGGTCGGGCCGAGCCGAGGAGGCCCGCGCCGGCCCGCGCATCCCTCCCCTCTCCGCTAACAGCCCGGGAAGAGGAGGAGTTGCGGGGCCGGGCCTGGCCAGCGCTGGGAGGACGCTTTGCCGGGACGGTGCGTCCCGCTTCTCGGCTGCGCCTGCCGCAGCGCGGCGGGAGCGTGCCGGGGGCAGGGCCAGGGGAGTGGGGAGGAAGCGCGGCGGCGGGAGGAGAGGGGCCGGGGAGGGGGTGACAGGGAGCGTGAGGGGCCGGGCGGGGGG
>WYDI02001702.1:0-10557 GCA_009867235.2 Psittacus erithacus
AAGGACAGGTTGTGGGGGGAAAACAAGCAGGCTACATGCTTTGTCTAATTTACGACTAAGCTTAAACCACAACAACTCCCAAGGTACATTTCTAAGAACAATAAAAGTGCTCTCTAAAACAGGGTATCTCAGGCTTGTAAAATAGCAGATTAAAATTGCCTCCCTGTCGTGGTTTAAGCTTAGTCATAAATTAGAAAAGCATGTAGCCTGCTCGTTTTCCCCCCCTCCAACCTGTCCTTCCACACACACACACACACCCCCCCCCGAGGGATGGGGAGGAGAATCGAAAGAATGCAACTCCCACAGGTATCTTTCTGCTACTTTCCTGTGCCTATGCGTGTGGGCTTTTTCCTAAGCATTTTCTTCCTTTTCCTACCCAATTCAAAATAATTTAAAAAAATCTACCAATGTACACTATTCATAGCTCTATAAGCCAGCTCTTAAAATGGTGTGTGCTAGTAAAGCTCCACTAGAGTTACTAGTAACAGATAAATACGGCTATTTAAATTACTAACTGTATTGGTCTGTTCATATTTTTCTTTTTATATAATAACAGATTCTGTTTTGTGGAGGCCTATGACATATAAATCCATGAAGACCAACAGATAAGTGTGGTGATAACTGTACACCTCAGAGCTGTCATGTAGATTAGTGGTCATATAAAAGACCGCACATACCTCATTGTGCATTAGTTATGTCAATTATCCTCAAACATAACAACAAGATCTAATGACCAAAAGCAAAAATACAAAGGATGCCTGCACAGATATTTGTCTCTTTAAGATTGTTGGGAATTTATATTGTGTTTTTTAATTTCTTAGGAAAATTATGTGATAATCTGTTTTCATGCTGCCAGCTTATGATCAGATATGCTTGAGATATACTACATTGCCTCTAATAACTCATTGCATATAATGGTCCCCATTTTGAAAGTTAGTGGCTGTTCTTATACTCTTTGTCACCACAGTTCAGCAAATCTTTTGAGAATGTATTTCCTGTCACACAGCAAAATCCCCAGGAAGTGATGCACAATGTCGCTTTATGAGAAATATCAGTTGTGGTACGTTTTTAAAGAAGAAATTGCATTAAAAAAAAAAATATTCCTAGCTGTCCAGTGAAAAGCCATCACTGTATTACTCATGTGCACCTAACTCTCATTTTTCATAACTAGAATTTAAGGATATGACTAAGATTAAGTACCCTTTTAAAATACAGGTAACTTCCTAGTTCAGGTTTCTAGTGTTCAGTCACAACAAACTGAATTTCAGTTAATAAGCAGCCAAAACAAACTGCCCATTAATAAGCTCCTGCCAAATAATTATCCATACAAAACATTTGGTGTTTTTTAAAATGCAAATTCAATAAAATCATGATACATTGGCAGCCATACTCCGAGCAAAGAAAGAGTTGACGCTCAGTGACTAAACTGTATTCTGAATTGCTCAATTCAGTCTTCCAGGTATTCTTCACAATCTGCCATACTGCTCTATGTGAGGTATCAGTGCTGTCATCTTAGAATCATGAGCTGTTAGAGAAAATACAGAGGAAAAAGCTTGCTGATATCAGAGAGATGTGTATATTCCAAATTTCCATTTCCCTTCTGTTTTTATAAATTTAAAAGCCTTCTCACTTAGAAGAAGGAATATTTTTAACAACACCTCTTAATATACAAATACAATATACAATACAATAAACAAAGTTGGTTTAAACAGTATTTGGAGAAGATTAATGGAACATAATGTACTTGCACTGTATTTGTGTAACGATGCTACTGCCCACTCAGTTTCAAGTTTCAACCCTAATACATAATACCATAATTCTGTTGAAATTCCATTCCGTGTAATTGAAGGTGATGGGAAATAAAAGAGACATAAACTGAAGAAAAGCACTTCAGATGTCAACTAAGATTGGACTTGGCCATAAGGAAATAACAAATCTGATGTAACATTTGTTGGCAGACTGTTAAGGAAAACTTGATGAAGCCAAAGAATTATTCTGTTGGAAAACTTTCTTTAACTTAGAATCATCTCTGCATTCAGGCGCAGATTTCTCTAACACCGAATACAAATAAATGCTGATTGCAATTTTGGTAAAGTTAAAAAGGAATCTATTGTACATTGAATAACTGGGGTAATGATAACATACTTAGCAGATAGTAGCTTCTCCTTCTGCGCCTGCCATTTACACTGGATTGTTACTAAGCAGATGGAAACTTTATCCTTGCAATTTCAGAAAAGTATCTCAGAGGTTTTGATCAAAGCTAATTGAAATTGTAACAATGTTGCTGCGCATGTGCTTCCGCTTTCTCACTTTCTAGCAGCTGACGGGCAAGATGGTTATTTGGAAAAACTTGCTTCTCCCTGGGTTACAAGCAGAAAAGAGATGCTATCTAGAGAAGAAAATCTGGTTACAGAAACAGTTAAAATTGCTGTAGATTTATTCTTTCTCTGAGCCTAGGCCAAATCAAAACTTGCAAAGAAATACTAGTGTGGGCCACTTGCTATGAGAAGTCAATGACTGCAGTCAAATGTCCCGTATCAACCTTGACATGCTTCTGCTGTGCATAGGCTTTATCTTCTGGGAAGCAGTGCTGATCAGGGGTTGTCCATGGCTCTCTAGCAAATAAGGTGTAGCACACTTGTCACAGAAACTACAAAGTATACAGTTGCGTATAGTAATACTACTTAACACATTACTAATTCAACTCATAAATCACAAAGATAGTTGCCTGGTTTTTGCAGACATGGAACGTTCACAGCAGAGCCAGGAAAACTGATCTCATTTCAGCACTGGACTATGAAATGACAGTGATGTTCACAGTCTTTATTATAAATGGCAGATCTGGTACACCTAGATTCTTCTGAAGGAAGCATGGGGAAAACCCATTTATCAAGTCTGTACTGTAAGGAAACATATTGCACATGCTTCTGTGATGCTCTGGTGGATGCCGTTTTAGCTGATCATTTTAGGAAGCCGAGGCATGACAAATTCATCTATGCCATAACTTTGAAAAAGAACCTTCACAAAGCGGCTACTTGAGAGATACACAAGTTTGTAGCCCTTTTGCGGAGACTAAATTAGCAACAGCAGTGACCGCTTTCAGGTTTTATTGGTCAGTAGCAGTTACTAGCTGAAGCACTCAACTGCAAACCTAGAAAATTTAACAAAACACTATACTCCTATTTCACATATACTGAATCAAATGATTCAATAAAGCAAAACTTTACTGAAGGACAAGGGAGATGAACAGACCAATATATAATTATTCATTCCCCAATGTACAACAAAATTTATTTAAAGCTCATTAAAAAAAAATTTAAATACTCAGTATTCTCTTTGAGATAGCTGACATGGCTCTTCTGCTCTCACAATCTATGGCTCTAGACTCCTTATTTATACTGATGCTTCAGATTTGGGTGCTTTTCACGTCAGGTGTGCTTAGACATAGTTATTTTCCCAGACTTTTAGATATTGTCTCAGCTATGTATTCTCCTGTACTTTACGGTGGACATATTTTTTAAATAGAAATTTGTGATACATAGGTACAAATGTTCACTACAAGCTGAACATGTTTAATGCCTACCCACTGGTTCCTTTTCACATTATTTCTCACTCAGGTTAGGAAAAAGTGGTCCTTCTTAGCAGCCATCCCTCTGGAGCTCTCTGGGAAAAATTTCTCTTCATTTTTAAAGACTCCACTACCAGGTGGATGGATACAAATTAAAAAACATGCTGTGACCTTGCAGTGAGCACTCAAGTTGAAGGTGGTAGTTGTCTTGCTGTTATGGAAGAGATTAAGGTGCTAATCAGATCTGAAGGATATTTAGGTCCCTAGCCAGCTTTGATGCATGGGGCAGGAAAGAAGAAGAAAAACAGTAAAGATTCAGCTGTTGCTTTAGGTCTGAAAGACTTTTGGAAGTCTTAATTTCTTTGCATCTTGAGTCCTCTTTTTGCTACATAACACTGTAACTATTCCATGACATGGTTGATATTGTGAGGATTATTTAATGAATACTACAAATATACTGAAGTACAATGAAATGGGAGCAGTATAAACACCTAAAGGGATTACAGACTGGTACAACCTCACTAATGAATCATGGTCAGGTAACTTCTGTGCTTAAATTGGTGATGCCTTGGTTACTGGCCTGATACTGTCACTGCTTTAAGTAATAAAATAATAGCGTTTTTCTTAAAGATCAATTCCAGATAACAATGAAAAAAATAGAAGTGTCTTGAAATATTGCAGAACAATCCTATAATGTAAAAGACTGGTTTTGACAGTTCTGTGGGTTCAGGAGAAAAGCCTGAAACTGGCTTCCTCTGCCAAATATCTTTGGTGTTAGGCACTATATTCAGTGAGTGAGCAAAGCTGAATTATGTGTCATGCTATTCATTTTCTAAAAACTTCAAGCAGAGGAAGCAGACTTACCTGTCGGATAAGCAGCTGCCTTTAACAAATATTTTGAAAAATTCTTAATGAAGCTAGAGAAAACACATTGATCCACTGGAAATTAAATGTAGGCAATAAAGAGGAAAACCCTGTAGGAGGGGGTACCAAAATTTTGTGTTCAAATAATTTGGATGTTAAAAAACCCAAGATAAAGTCTCCAAGCAAAATGCAAGATAAAAACTGAAGCTTATGTAGTGGCGCAAAGCCAGCCCTCAGCACTATTCCCTCTATCTACAATGACCAGTAAGTGTAACATCGAACTTTGATGAAATCCCAGTCTGGATGTGAGCAGTGCAGTTCAGACCTTTGTCTGTTTTCAAACAGGAAGAACAATCTTCTGTGTATACCCTTCCTACTGGTTTTGTTGCTGTGTCAGGTTTTTTTGCTTTTGTTTTTCTTTGAACATGAACAAAAACACAATGCTCATTTGGACCCACAGTTCTTGTTGCAACACATTCTCAAGAATGCACAATTTGGTGTGGATTTATTAAATATCCATGCTGACAAAAAAAAAAAAAAAAAAAGTCTGATTAAGTCAGGAAAACTTCTGGGCATGGTTTGAAGGCAGATAACCCTCATGCTAAAGGTGAAATATATTTTGGAATTGTGAAGAAGTAATTTGTATATCTATATATATATAAGTACTCAAAATTTCTATGCATTAATTTAAAACATGCCAGGTACATCCTAAACATATATATTAGTCTCTTTAAGAATAGTATGATTGCTTTAATTTTATCATAAGCAGATTGTGGAGAAAGACATGAGGACCACAAAGAATCAAGGATATTTTGCCTCTACTATAGAGGAATAAAAAAAACAAACAATAATTTTTTTACCAGGAAAATCAAGCATAATCTAAAAATTCATATAGTTTTCAGCCATGCCAGTAAGCATATATTTGCCTTGTGAAACTTTCAAGACACTCCAGCTAAAAGAAGCAGTGTGAAAACTAATAAACAAGGACTGTGAGAAAAGTGGTATTAAAGGGTTTTGAAAATGGCAGCTGTTTGTCCAAATTAGAACACGATATGCAAGTGTTTGTATTTCATTACTAGAAACTGAAACACCTGGCAATGAAAAACTGACTTGAGATATGCACAGTTACAAGGACTGAAATTCTTAAAGTAACATAATACAATGACCTTCTTAAAGACTACAAAAGGAACAGAATGACAAAAATAATGAGAAAGTAAATTTGAGGAGCAATAGCTATTGGTAGCAGAAGACAAATACGGACAAGATTCATGTATATGCAAACCTTGTTTTGGAAGGTCATGTTAGTTCTCAGTATGTCAAAATGGCAAAACACAGGCTTAAATTTGCCAAGAGCAGGCCATTTAATTTCAGAAAGTAAGACCACAAGGCATGGTATTCCAACACTGTGGATATTTAAGGATTAATCTTTATAAATTTTTTTGGCCGTTTCCCTTCAAAAAGCTATTAGCAGAATACTGGAAAAAACCTGCAGATTCATTTTTATGTATAGTAAAATATGAAGATTTAAGGAATAGACATTTACTCTTGCAGCTCAACTGCAATGTGCTGGGTTTATTAAGTAAGCACCAAAAAAGCAAATGCAGAAAAAAGCACCCACATACAGCTGAAATTAAACCTTAGATGAACAGAGTTTCAGGTGTCACTAATAGTAATGGAAAAAAGAAAAAAAAAAACCACCAAAACAAAACAAACAAACAAACAAAAAAACCCCAAAAACCAGAATCAAGACTGGAATCCAAACTATCCACTAAATGTAATTTAAGTTTATCACAATCCAGGTTTGCCATAAATAATATCTTTGCTGACCAGAGCCTTTAATAAAGACATTTTACAGGCTTTTGGTTTTTTTGTACCAGACAAAGAATATCATTTGGCAAAGTAGTGAAAATCACTTCTGCTAAATCAATAAAAAAAATGCATGCAGGCATGTCTCCTCTCTGCATTGTAAAGTGAGTTCAAATTATGGCTTTTGTTTTAGTAGGAAGAAGTGAGCATTACATGAACAACCTTCTTACAAAGAAAAGATATCCAAATTGGAAAAAAATCATACTAGTTTAAATTCTCTTGAGCAACACTGAAAATTTAAAAGGGGAAATATTTCAGCAGTTACAGACAAAGAAAAAAAAAAAGAAAAAAAAAAAAAGAAATATGTTTGTGGCTAGCAGTGACCTTAGCATGCTGCAAATATATTGAAGTAAAAGTCTTAGATGACATATGCATTAGAAAATATATAGATAAAGAAATTAATTCCCTTGGCATTTCAGGAAAATCAGATTTGATTCTATGGGGAGCACATGTTTAAAACAATTAAATTTGTTTAGATCTGTGCTGACTTCAGCAGAACTTGATTTGAAAGGGAAATTAGCATTCTGAGTAGAAGGGAGATAAGCAGGAGGTGGATGAAAATGAAATGAATTATCCAAATCAGGAAATGAATTACAAAATGAGCTGTTAATGTTTTCCTATCAGGTAGAAAATCAGTAGTTACAGCGTCACCTGCAAGAATAATGCTTGAGGGGAACTAGATCTAGCAAATATGCCTTCTAGATAGTCCTACTTCAAATTGGGCTTCAGAGAAAGATTCTCTTTTTTTGATGCGTATGCGTATCTCCCCTTAGTTCTAACAGAAAATACATTTGTAGTAAGGGAAGGATTTGAATGTGAATACAAATATGAAGCTTCTTCAATGTCAAAAGGTAGAGCAGGAAACTGACATCAACTACACTCAGTGCCTTTGTGACCTTTGCTCTTGACCTGTCTGGGAAGGCAAGTGAAAACAGGAACTGAGAATCAAACCCAACTTGTGCTGTACATATCTCTGGGAAAATTAGTATCACTTGATATTATTTACAATGAATTTCCATTTTCTTCTTATTTCAGTGTTTCTTTTGCTTTTAAATTTACTACTTTAATATTTAATTATGTTTTCTGTATTCACAATGTTTCAACACATATGACCACAGAATGTTAAACAAATGCCCTAGAAAGCACAGCTGAATGTAATTTATGTAGATATTTTACACAGCAGTTTACCAACAATTGATTTTAATAGTTGACATTTAACATGTACTTTATCAGGTTGCAGTCACCTGTGGGTACCCCAGGAGTAATCACAGAATCCATTTCCTTTTGTTTTTTAACTTTTTAAATTTTTTCTATATAAATATAATGCTTCCTTGTAAAGGAAGAACTGTCACAGAGATCTGAGATTACCTCCCACTCCCTTTCAATACCCAAGAATAACTCTAGTGCCGCTACTTTGTAGGACTGCAAAATTACAGGTTCTCTCATATGTCCTTACCTCAATAATCAGTGATATAATTGCAAATTTTTCCCCTAAACAAGCATAGGCAACTTTCCTGCTGCTGGAAAAACTGATATCAGCTAAATAATTAAGGATATAAATAATCTGATCAAGTCCAATAAAACCATGAAGATGTCTGAGGTACTGCGGAGACCATGATTGTATATAACTGCCTGATCAATTTGGTGGCCTTCTATGATGGAGCTACGGAACTGATGGACAGGGGTAGAGCAGTTGATGTCATCTACCTGGACTTGTGCAAAGCGTTTGACGCTGTCCCACACGACATCCTTGTCTCTCTCTAAATTGGAGAGATATCAATTTGATAGGTGGACCACTTTGTGGGTAAAGAACTGGCTTGATGGCCACATGCAGAGTTGTGGTCAATGGCTCAATGTCCAGCTGGAGACAAATAACCAGTGGTGTCCCTCAGGGATCGGTGTTAAGACTGGTCGCGTTCAACATCTTTGTCAGTGACATGGACAGTGGGATAGAGTGTGCCCTCATCAAGTTTGCCAAAGACACCAAGCTGTGTGGTTCGGTTGATACACTGGAGGGAAGGAATGTCATCCAGAGGGACCTTGACATGCTTGTGAGGTGGGCTGATGTCAGCCTTATGAAGTGTAACCATGCCAAGTGCAAGGTCCTACACCTCAGAGCCTGAGTTTTGTCATGGTCAAGTTTTCAGGATTTTTCTTCACAACAATGAATAACAACAAACATTTTTTAAAAAAGAAAATTCTAATTCATTTATAGTAAAGCATGGGTTCCAGATGACCAGAAATGCATTGTTGATGAAATTGATGTTTTAGAAACATTGTCTGTGGGTGAATGCCCCTATGAGCAGTGGCAACAGCTAATAAGCATGTTGACAGTAGTAAGGTTAAGCATGTTGACAATAGTCAGGTTAAGCATGTTGACAATGGTCAGAGTAAGCGTAAGGCAAAAGCAGCAGGCCACAGTAGGCCAAAGGCTAGGGTGAGCTCAGAACGCTCTGGAGAATCGAAACTGCTGAGGTCAGAAAACTAATTAGAGCAAAGACAGGATGCAGAACCGCAAGAATAAGGATGTAGCTAGAACTGAGGAATTTTGTGATCATGTAATCTTTACAACAGAGTTATTTGTAACCGTTGGACTTTATACCAATCAGCAGCTTATCATTAAGAGCTTTGTGCCAATGGGCAGCTTGTTACTGAGGGCAACTAAACACGGAGCAAGTGTGAATCGGGTATAAATAACCCTGTGTAACTGCAATAAAGTGGCAATCTCTTGATCACATTGATCGTCTCTGTGTTGTCCGTGACTCCCGCGTCAACAATTGTCCACAAGTGTTTGTCTTCTTCATCCCTCTTTGATCTTAAATTTAAAAAGTAATTTCATTCTGAAAGCACAATAATTTCTGCCATTGATTTAAAAAAATACCCATAATTTTAATTTTCCTAGAAAAGTCTATTGACACATTGTCTACAGTTTCAGAATACATCCCTGAAATCTGAAAGCATATTTTTAACTTCCTTTTAGTGTGTCTTCCTCTGTCTACAATATTAATACAGAATCTCAGACTGTTACTGGAAAATGAATAACTATTTGTATTTTCTCCTCTCACTGGAGGAAAAAATAACTCATTTCCAATCCTATGATACTCATCTAGCCTGATAAAGAGGAAGGAAAAAAATAATCCTTAAATAGTCCTTTAGTATTTCTTCCAGATAGACCCCCCCCCCCAATTTTATAATCATAAAGTTGAAGGTACCTTTAAGCTCAATGATTTCTTTAAAACTTACTTAATTTTTTCTTTTATTAATCAGTCTAGCTATTGCATTGCTATGACAGTGTTCATTGAAGTGCACTACATGTTTTATCAGTTACTAGAAACTGAGGTAAGCATTCAGATTAGATTTAGGTCATCATTCAAACACATGCCCAATATTGAGCAGAAAAAGTTCATGTTGAGAATGATCTTAACAATAGTGAAAGATTCTATTCCCAGCTGGAAGTCTAAAGGTAAATAACCTTCTTAAATTTACATAAGTACACAAAACATAAAACTTAGATCTTGGAAGAAAGTCATTCAGATTCAAGTATTGACCCGAAGATAGATCCTGGATAGGCTTCGCCTACTCCCAGATTTAAACAGACTGTGCAGTGTCATTTTTGGTTTGTTTGGGGTTTTTTTGGGTTTGTTTTTTTTTTTTTTCCATCATACAATATAAGAATTATTTGAATCTGACATGCTCCTGGTTTGATCTGTATTTCGTAAGAAACCCCTTGTCAGGTCTTCACAATAAACATAACTGAATACTTTTTTCTCCCTTTTTCCTCTCAAATTCCTCTCATGTCTTTTGCAGTTATATCATACTTGACAACTAAATTATCAGCAATATTTGAGCTCTGTTCCTCAAGAAGATGGAAATAATATTCAGGATTTCTCCCTATGCAACTAAATGCCTTTTATTTTATTCCTGAAAGACTGTCATGATTAAATGATCTGAAAGATTATGCTCATAATAGACAGATGCCAAACACCTACAACTTTTTCTGATTTAAATTAAGATTATGCTTAATTTTAAAAATGTTTCAGAGTTTAAAAAAATGCTTTAAAATATATTACTGTGCGTAAACTAGGTATTTTTTTAAAATGCATACTGTTGTGGTTTAAGCCCAGCCGTAACTCAGAAAACCAGACAGTCTCTCTCTCACTCCCCTCTCCCCCCCTTCCTCCTCCCACTCCCAGAGGGATGGGGAGGAGAATCGAAAGAATGCAACTCCCACGGGTTGAGATAAGAACAGTCCAGTAACT